>ML785562.1:14233-77188 GCA_009831015.1 Picea engelmannii
AGTTTTTGTTTAATTCTTGTTAATAGCTTAGTTGTTTTCTTTCTAACCTTTTACATTACAGCTGTCATGACTAGCAGAGCCCAACTAGGCATGTAAGCACTCACTTTTTGCTCACACATCGACGAAAAGAGTGCAAACAATAACCAACACAACCAATAAAACTACGTACCTGCATGGGCATTTTGGGTATCGGGAAATGATGAATTACCTTTGTATTTGCTGGGTCCATATCGATTCCTTCAGCTGAGAGAAAATGTCCCAGAACAATTCCTTCTTCCATCATCATATGCCATTTTTCCGTACTGAACAAGACATGCGCTTGTATACACCTTTCGAGAAATTTTTCTAAATTTTTCAGTCATTCAAGAAATGAATCCCCATATGGAGTAAAGTCATCCATGTAGATTTCAACACTGTCATCTATCAAATCAAAGAAGATTCCCAAAATTTCCCTTTGGAACGTTGCAGGAGCATTACACAGGCCAAAAGGAAGGACCCGGTATGCAAATGTTCCCCAGGGGCATGTGAAAGTGGTTTTATCCTGATCTTTCAGAGCTATCTGGATCTAGTTATACCCACTAAACCCATCTAGAAAAGAAAAAAACTCTTTTCCAGCCAATGTGTCCAAAACTTGATCAATAAATGGCAAAGGAAAATGATCTTTCTGCATTTCCTTATTTAATTCTCGATAATCCACGCATATTCACCATTTACCATTTTTCTTAGGGACCATTACTAATGGGGAGACCCATTGGCTATCTAAGATGGGGTAGATAAAAGCTACGTCTAGTAATTTCTGAATTTCTTCTTTCACAACATTTTTCAATGCGGGGTTCATCCTTCTCCGAGGTTGTCTCACAGGACGACAATCCTCCTTAATGTATATATGATGGGTGCATGAATTAGCAGGGACCCCTTTCATATCTGTATAATCCCAGGTGAAGGCCTCTTTCCATTTCCGAAGGACATCCACGAGTTGCTTCTTCTGGGATTCTGACAGGGTTGGATTAATATTCAGGGTTTTCCTTGGTTCCAGTTCTACTGGGACACTTTCACTGGGTGCATCAACAGGTAGCTGCTCTGATCCTTCTATTGTTTCAATTGTTTCCTCAGTCTCATAGATTAGGATCGATTCTAGGAATTATTGATTTGTTTTAGAAAAGGAGTAAGGATCATCCATAAAAGAGGTGATTACATCATCTTCCGATTCTATTTTCAACTGAAGGGCTTGTCCAATAGTGAGAACTAGCCTCAATTCCTCATTTTTTGTTTCAGACTCTTTCCTAGGTAAAATTTTCTTGCTTCCTGCTAGTTTTATGGATGGGTTTGGTTCTGCAGGTGGGTATAACACTAAGTTCTTAATGTTGTGCCCATTGGAAATAACCATGTGCCCTGATCGACACCCAATGTAAGCATCTGCAGTAGCCAGCCATGGTCTACCCAAGATCAAAGGATGGCCGCCCACCGAATATTGCATCTGTAAGACCAGGAAATATATGGGATAATGCCATGAATCTACTGAAATTGTTACATCTTCCAACTTTCCTACAGGTTTGACTGTGGATTGGTTTGCCAATTCCAATATTGTAGGTGTATGTTTCAAGTTACGAAGACCTAATGCATGAATGGTTTCAGTAGTGATAACGTTGATGGCAGCACCCAGGTCTACCAGCAGATTCAGAATCTATACCCCATTAATTTGTACTGTTAGAATTGGGTTCCCCGAATCTCCATACTTTTCAGGCATTGACTTTCCCGTCATGAAATCTGATAATTTTCCCATAACATGAATGGTAAGGGGGTCTTTGGATTTCTTTGCAGATTTCTTTGAACAGTATTCCCTAATAGTCTTTGCATATATTGGCACATCCTTCATAGCTTGTAACAAGGGAATTTAAAAAAATAAATTATGCAGTTCTCCTAATAAATCAAATTCAGCTTGAGGGCTTGATTTACTCAAAGTTAGTCTCTCTGGGTAAGGTGGTTCAGATTGATGTTGTTTTACAGGAGATGCCTGATTTCTATCAGTTTGTTTTGGCTCTTTACTAATTGGTTTTGATTCCTTACCTTCACTGTCGAGTCGTTCAATGGTAACTGGAGGAGGTTGAGCATCAACTATCTGCCCTGATTGTAGATTCATTTCATACAAATCTGCAGTGGAAATGCTATATGAAGGTAGGCTAAGAATGTTGGTTTGATGAACTCCCCTGCTATTAGGATTCGGATCAGGTTGGATTGGGAGCTAAGGACGGGTAGGTTGGTTACTTGGAGGCACATTAGAGGGCAGTTGGAGTTGTTTTTGTGGCAATCAATTGAGGAAAATTCCCAAGAGGGGATCCTCGCCAAGTTGGAGCCCATGGGGAGCTTGAACTGGCTTGAGGGTTCCACTGCTGCCACGGTGGAAACTGGTATTGTGGCCACATGGAAGGATAGGGCATGAAATAAGGATTCATATTCGAATTATTGAAATACTGAGATGGATCTTAGTACATACCTTGATTTCCCATTGGTGGTCGAGGTTGTCATGGCTTTCTAGACCCCATGAGGTATAGTTGCTCCATGTCTTTCCCTGTTCCTTGAAATACTGATTTCAGGCCTGGCAGGGAGGGGCATGAGCTTGTTGCATGATTTAGCTCACAGATTTCACATTCCTCTATGGAGTTTAGTGGAAATTCCCTCTCTGGATGCTTCTTTCTACACGTTAGGCAGAATATTGCCATAGTCCTGTCCAATTCCAGCTGCTTCTGCTTTACTTGTAGCGTATCCATCTGTGCTGACAGGGTGCTAAGGATATCCGTCCTCAGATTGTCTAGCAGGTTTTTGATTTATGCTTTCGTAACACCTCTGTCAGACCCTTTTACTGAGTGAATTCCTTGTCTATTTCTTGCAAGTCCTCTTGAGCACTGAATGCATAACTCGCAGATACCTTCGAAGCTTTCCTTAGAGATGTCTCCTTTTCCCACAATATTCAATAGTTCCATTGAGTTCTCACGGAAATATCGTAGGAGGGTAATTTTTAGAATTTCCTTATCCAGGTCAGAGTGACCTGACCTCTGTAAGGTGTACTTGAATCGTTCCACACAATCTTCCAAACTCTCATCTTCTTTTTGTGCGAACTTGAAAAGTTCTTCCTTAATGTTCCAGGATTTACAGTAATCCTGGTATTTTTCCAGAAAAGTTGTCTGCGTATCATCCCATGTGGTAATAGTTCTTCCTCCAAGGCCCATGAACCATTGCAGAGCCGTCCCCTTTAATGTAGAAGGAAAAAATTTTAACTTTTGGGCTTCCATCGTGTATTCATACCCTTGGCATACTATGTCGAATTCAAATAGAAATGTGTCGGGATCTTCTGAAACAAGCCCATGAAAGTTTGGTAAGGCTGCTAATGGAATAGGATTAGTGGGCACACCAACTCCCAGGTTTCCGATTGGAAAGTCGATAGTGGAGGTTGTAGGAGCCATAAATATCTTCCAATAATCTCTGGGTATTTCACTAGACTCTGTAGGAGATGGTTGAGGCTTCCTTACCCCTTGGATCTAAGTTTCTTTAACAACACTTCCCTGGTCCCTTGGTGATGCAAATGCTCCTTTGATCCCTTTTTATTTGTTCTGATGACTTGATCTCTCAGCTACCACCTTCTCTCTCTTGCTGAAGTGGTCTGACTCTGTCGAGGCTCTACTTGCGACCTCTTCCCCCTCTGTTTCCAGCATAAGATTTCCTTGGTCAGGTATGCCACTAGATGGTTCTTCAACTGCTGAGGGGACTTGCTATGTTGTATCACCCAAGAATGTTGTAGACAACACTGGTTGATCTACTGATTGTCCCTTAGACTTCACTCTTCTTTCCCTTGGTCTCATGGCTATGCAAGATGATGTTTCTGATTTATCCTTTTCTATAATCTGTTGGATGAAGGTCTTTCTTCCCAAATATGGTCCTCCCTTCTTTGGGGCTTTCCCTCTGCCCCTGTTATTCGGTTCTTTGTTCATACAAGTGTTGGTATGATGGAGGGTCTTGGCATGAACCTACAATGCTTTACTCTTGAAGTAAGGTGTCAAAGGACCATTCCTTCCCCAAGACAAAAGATCTTATGAAAAAGAAAGGAAGCTAAAAAAAAACAAGAATCTAAGGTTCAGGGCCCAGAGCAGGGCATCAAAGGACTCTTCCCTCCCCTGGACAAGAACAAAACACACCACAGAAAATACCTGATACTTTTCAAACTTGAAGCAGGGCATCAAAATACTCCTCCCTCCCCAGGGTAAAATCTAGGGTTTCAATAAAAAACACAAGGGTTTGAAAGAAATAATTCTTAAATTAGGATTTGGAGCAAGGCATCAAAATACTCCTCCCTCCCCAGGACAAGAGATTGACAAAAATGAAAAAAAGCAAAAATAAAAACAAACGGAAAGATCACCTATGCTCAGGACCTAAAGTAGAGTGAGAAAACTCATTCTCTCCCCACGACGAGATATTGACCCTCTGGTTGGTCCGCATCATTGTCTTTCACCTTGTTAGCCTCCCCGACAACGGCGCCAAAATGTTGGGGTCAAGTTATGAAAAATTTATTCACCCTTTTCCTACATTAATTTATCAATTCGGGTGCGTATCCTTTCAAGGAAACACGCAAGGTATATGCAGGGGCAAGAGTACAATTCATTCTAGCCAAGGGTTCATGATTAAGATTCAAAACATTACTTTCAACTGGATTAACTACAACTTCTGAAAAGTACTCATAAGAATCATACACTATAACAACAAGCATAAACTAACGAATAACACTGTAACATCAAGCATAACTGATAAATAACATACTGTAACAGCAAGCATAAAATTGATAAATAACACACTGTAACAACAAGCATAAAATGGATAAATAACACACACAGGAAGGTGCAACACCTGATCAGAAGAGTGGGCCCAACTCTCTGATCAAGGCTGCACTGGTTACAGCGAAGATGAAGACAGCAAAATAGGTAGTGCTTTATAAATCTAAAAAAGGTTATTACAATCTGAATGGGGAAATCCCCAGTTACAGGAATAAACTGTATTTTATACATCAAAAGGGAGAACAACCTCTTTCCCAAAAACATGGTAATTGTATCCCCAAAAATATGCATTAGTTGGAATGGCACCAGTACCAGATGGACAGGATCAACGAAATGCCCAAGATGGTTAAGGGATTTGCGACTCCAGCTGCACGGCCTCTTTATGGCTTGGTTGTTGCTGTGAAGAGTGGATCTGCTGCGGGATGAAGCCATGGTCTTGTTCTCCAGAAGCTGCGGTCAAACGTTCATTTTAGTGCTACAAATAGGAAAAACTCCGCGACTTTTACTTCATTAATAAAATATTTCAATAGATAAGGTAGGGATAATTACCTCACAGATTTAGCATAGTAAACATAGGTAAATAAGTGTAAAAATGTCAAAAAGGTAATGGAAATGTAGCAGAAAGATAGCATGATCTGGTGCCCAACAGGTGGTCATGTGAGTGGAAGGAGATAGCAGAGCTAAGCTCCATTTCAGGTACGGGGAGTTGGAGGAGTCAAGGGACTCATTGGAGAATCCCCGAAGTGTGAAATCACGAAATGCACTTTTGAATGGGGTTGTGGTCATAGCCAACGGTCCTATCAATGAAAGTGAGGGGAAGGAGCTAGCAAAGCTAGGCTCCATTTCAGAGTTTTCATTAGTGGAGTGAGGCAACTCACAGTTGTATATCCCGGATAGCAAAATCATGAAACGCTTTCTGAATAGGCGTTTGGTTATAGCCTAAGGCCACATGTGAAAGGAAAGGGATTAGCTAGAAAGGATAAATTTCCACTGTAAAGTTTTCCTCAGGAAGATAGAAGGCAAGAAACGCATGAACACGTAAAGATTCTCTCAGTAACTGCCAGAAGGAAGTGATTGCATCTTCTAGAGAATTCGAAGAGTCTTCAAGGTGATCAACAGAGAAGATGAAGAGTCTCGAGGCAACTTCCAGTGGAGTGTAGACTCATCATAGAGTCAATTGACAGATGGAAATGGGTTGAAGACTGTTACAGTCAGCAAAGCTAAAGGATCTCAGGAGAAGGGCCAGTGATGATGAACTCAGTGAAGTGTATGCAGTGGGATAGCGCATGTAGCATGCACAAGGTGCACAGAGACTATAAAAATCCAGAACAGAGAAGAGATCTTGATGTTGTTTTTATGAGTGATGCATGCGTGTAGAAGCATGATGTGCAGGAGATAAAGCACAGAATAAGAAAAGAATAGAGATGCATATCTGTGAGAAGAAGAGAAAGCCAAGGTGTGCATGTTGAGACAGAGGAGAAGGTCATAAAGATAAAGAGGATGCAAGTAGGAAGATACTGATGCAGGTAGAGAAGAGAAGCATAGAAGAACAGTGATAAGCCTGGTAAGCCAATGACAACTATTGAATCACTATAATAAATTCACAGAAATCAAAATTTTATATTTCAAGTTGGTTGGGAGGTGCTAGAGAGGATTGTTGTCCTTGGAATTTCAAGTAGGTTCTTGAACGCAGGGAGTTATAGCTTCCATCTGGTTGCAGCCAGAGAAACTAGGGTGGAAGGGTGGTGCAAGGAAGAACATTGGTTCTATGATATATAGGTTGGTGCCTATATGACTGGAAGTTGGTGCTTCCATCCAGTTGGTGCTAGAACATTCAAGGAGTTGGTACTTCCTTCTAGTGAGTGCTAGAGAAACCAAAGAGTTGGTGCTCTCAACAAGTAGCATCTTGCAAAACAGAGGTGGTAGCCTCATTATGAGTTGGTGCTCATGAGAATGATAATGTACAGAAAATAATTATCATATAAAGAAGAAGAGGTTTTCACCCTTTATAGGTTTCCTCAAGAATATGTGTCTCTGTATTATACATGTGTGTGATTTATGTTGAATACTCTACTGCTTATTTATTGTGATCATCATTGAGAGTTTTGTAATGAGTTTAAAAATGGATATAATTATTTAAGCACAGTGACAACTGATTCACCCCCCCTCTCAGTTATCCAGCAATTGGTATCAGAGCAGGCCCCTTTTATCTAAGGGTATATCCTAGAGCTTAAAGATGTCAAGCCATGAAGGAACTTCAACCAATAAGTCCCCTTTGTTCAATGGAACAAACGTTTCCTTCTGGAAAGTTAGAATGAGAACCTACATAATGGCTTTACGTGCAGATGTCTGGGATGTGGTAGAGACTGGTTATGTAAAGCCGGTTGTACTAGCTATTAAGGATGACAATCTAGAATTCATATTCAACTCTAAGGCTATGAATGCTATGTTGATTGGGCTTGCAGAAGCAGAATTTGTAAAAGATATGCACTTAGAAACTACCAAAGAAATGTGGGACAAACTCATTAGTAGTTATGAAGGTAATGAGAAGGTAAAGGACGCCAAGATTAAAATCTACATAGTATAGTTTGAACAACTGAAGATGAAAGAGGATGAAACTATTGGAAATTACTTTCTGAGATTTGAAGGATTGGTAAATGCAATGAGAGCACTTGGTGAAAAAATTGAGGAACCCTCTTTAGTTGGGAAAATTTTGAGATCTCTACCAGATAAGTTCAACCCGAAGGTCTCTGCTATAGAAGAACTTAATGATCTAAAATCCTTGGCATTTGATCAACTTCTAGGAATGTTTACTGCATATGAAATGAGAATAGTTAAAGATAAACCCACCTCCAGAGAAGCATCATTTAAAGTAGACAAGAATGAGGATTCTGAGCCTGATGAAATTGAAGCAAAATGTGTGAGAAGACTGAAGAAGGGATTAGGAAAATACAAAGGTAAACTACCTTTCAAACGTTTCAACTATGGTAAGATAGGTCATTTTTCAAATAAATGTCCTCGCAAAAGAAAGGATCAGACATATGATAAGGAGGAGAATCACACACAAAAAAAATTCTTTAAAGAGAATAATTTTAAAAAGAAAAGTCTTTGTGTAAACAATGATGATGATCCTTCAGATGATGAAGACAATGACTTCTCTATTGAAGATAAACTAAATGACTTCATGCTTATGGCCAAATAGGATTATGATAATAAAATCACAGGAAGTGATGATAATGAAGAAGAAGTTGTGGTTGATATGGAAGGATAATTGATCAGTGCACTAGAAGAGATTGACAGACTCGGAATTAAGAAGAGAAAACAAAAATGATTGTTGATATAGTTCAAAAAAGGAAGTAAAGAACCTGATGAAGACTTTGTCCTACTAAAAGTGGAATTAGAAGAGGCAAATAAAATCTAAGACATTTTGAAACAACATTTATCAGAAAAGAAGTCAAGATGTGAAGCTCTGGAAAAGGAAGTAGTGAAAACTAGGAAAGAGTTGGAGAAGTTTCAAGCCTTGTATCATCAGAATCTGTCAAGTATCAAAGCCTCAGAAGAATTGGCCACCATTCTGAATCAGCAAAGAAACCCAAAGCTGAAAACAGGTCTGGTTTATGAAGAGGGATCAAGTAGTGATCAACCAAGCAACAAAGAACCCATCAAGTTTGTCAAATCTACCACCAGTCACAACAAAAAACCTACAGAAACAAAAGAAGATAATCAGTTTCCCAGGAGGAGTAACGAAATAAATACTAGAAATGAAACTATAGATCGTAGAAATAATGTACTCTCTATTCAAAGAAATCATCGGCATGGAAGAAATCGACCTTCTCAAAGAAAATATTCATTTTCCAGGTACAAAGGAATTTTCTATGGATATTGTTATTTTTGTTCTAACTTTGGTCACAAAGATGTAAACTGTTCTTTAAGATTTAAATATGAGCAGTCAAAATATTCAAAGAATATATATCTGCCACAACAAAGAATGAGATAGCCAAGTAACAAACAATCACAGACTGCAAATAATGTGATGGATGGAAAAAGGACACATGTTAAGCATAAAAATCGTTATGATACTTTATTCAATGAACCAAAATGTTACACCTGCCATAACTTTGGACATAAAGCTCCAGACTGTCGCTTAAAGAACTACGAGCCAGATTTGAACCCCTCTGCTAAAAATGTCAAGGTTTGGAAGATGAAAGAAAATGACAAGTGTGGACTAGTGTTGTCAGCCCAAAGACAACAGAACCACTGGTATATTGACAGTGGTTGCTCCAAACATATGACGGGACACAAAGGTAATTTATCTAAGTGAAAGCAAATTAGGAAACGTAACCTTTGTAAATGATGCTCCAGGTAAAATCAAGGGTAAAGGGATGGTGATTCTAAGTAATGGCAAAGGGAAATCCCATAATGTTCTGCTTGTAGATGGGCTGAAACACAATCTGCTCAATGTAAGTCAAATGTGTGACAGAGGATGTGAACTGGTGTTCACTTCCAAGGAATGCAATATAAAGTCTGTAAACTCAGGACAAGTGGTGGCTAAAGGCATAAGGATAGAAATAATGTATATGTGCTGAAAGAATATAGAGAAGAGTGTCATCTAAGAAAACATGATTATAACTGGTTATGGCATAGGAGACTTGGAAATCTAAACTTTGACCACTTAATCAAGCTCAAAAATATTGAGGAAGTAAAAGATCTTTCGAGAATATCAAAGCCACAAGATTCGAGGTGTAAACCCTACCAATTAGGAAAGCTAACCAGGACACAATTTAAATCCAAGAGCTCTACTTCAATAGAGAAACCACTCCAACTAGTTCATATGGATTTATGTGGACCATCAAGAAAGGAAGGCATAGGGAAAGAAAACTACTTCATGCTGATCATTGATGATTACTCCAGACTTACTTGGGTTGCCTTTCTCAATGAAAAAGCTGAAGCATTTGAGAAATTTAAAATATTTAAGGATTTAACTAAGAATCAAACAGGAAATAGGTTAAAGGTAGTAAGATCAGACAGAGGAGGAAAATTTATGTCAAGTGAGTTCAAGGAATTATGTGATAAACATGGGATCAAGAGAGAATACACAATCCCAAGAACTCCACAACAAAATGGAGTAGTTGAGAGGCAAAATAGAACAATGCAGCAAATGGCCAGGTCAATGATGAATGAGAAGAACATTGGTCAAACCTACTGGGCATAAGCAATACACACAACAGTCCATGTTATTAACAAATCCCACCTCAGACCACACACTGACAAGACACCTTATGAATTGTGGTATGGGAGACTTGCTTCAATCAAACACTTCAAAGTCTTTGGGAGTAAGTGTTACATAAAGAATAATGATGAGAACCTTGGAAAGTATGATGACAGGGATGATGAATGCATCTTCTTAGGGTATTCTACAAACAATAAAGGATACATATGCTATAATAAGAGGTTGCATAGATTGGTTGACTGTATTGACAAAAAAGTTGATGAAGGAATCCCAGTAAGAGAGGTGAACAATACTGAATCAACAACAAAGGATATAGATGAAGTTGAAGCTGAACAGGTCCAAGAATCAGAACAAGAAGAATCTGAGCCAGATGAAGATGTGAATATTCAGACAGACTCAAATCAACAGACAACATCAAATTCCTCCTCCAGAATCACTCAAAAGAATCATCCTGCAAGTCAGATAATTGGTGAAAAAGACAAAGGTGTACATACCAGGAGAAAGATAATCAAAAACACCAAACAATCACATATAGCCTTCATATCCATGTTGGAACCCAATAATTTTAATGAAGCTAACAAAGATGACCATTGGGTTAAATCCATGAATGATGAACTTGATCAAATTGAGAAAAACAATACGTGGCAGATGGTTCCTAGACCTGAAGGTAAAATTATCATTGGTTCCAAATGGATCTTTAAGAACAAAATGAATGAGAAGGGACAAGTTGTCAGGAACAAAGAAAGATTGGTCTGTAAGGGCTATGCTCAAATAGAAGGACTGGATTTTGATGAAACATTTGCGCCAGTAGCAAGACTAGAAGCGATCAAAATATTTCTTGCATATGCGTGTCATAAAAGATTTAAATTCTATCAAATGGATGTCAAGTCAACATTTCTAAATGGAGATTTAAAAGAAGAAGGTTATATGGAACAACCAGAGGGTTTCGAACTGACAGATAATCCTGACCTAGTATGCAAGCTAAAGAAAGCCTTATATGGGTTAAAACAAGATCCTCGTGCCTGGTATTATAGACTGGATAAGTATCTCCAAGACAAAGGGTTCAAGAGAGGAACAGTTGACAACACTCTATATATCAAAATAGAGGGTAATGACTTGCTCATCGTGTTGGTCTATGTAGATGACATCATCTTCAAATGTAATAATGATTCATTGGTACAATGGTTTGCTTCTGCCATGGAGTCTGAGTTTGAAATGTCTATGATAGGGGAACTGTCATTTTTTCTTGGTTTGCAAATTACTCGGAAGTTTGAAGGAATGTTTCTTTCTCAAGAAAAATATCTAAGAGAAATGTTGAAAAGGTTTCAAATGGAAGATTCTAAACCTGTGGGTACACCTATGGTTACTGGATGAAAATTAAGCAAGGATGATGACTCACCTGATGTTGATCAAAGTTCATATAGGTCAATGATAGGCAACCTATTGTATATCACAACATCTCGTCCAGACATAATGCATGTTGTTGGAATAGTAGGAAGGTATCAGGCAGCACCCAAACAAAGTCATTTACTAGCTGTCAAAAGAATATTCAGATATTTGAAAGAAACAATGAACCTATGGTATCCTAAGAATCAGAATTTTCAATTATTAGTCTACTCATATGTTGATTGGGCTAACTACATGGATGAAAGGAAAAGAACGAGTGGATGTGTGTTCTTCTTAAGAGATTCTCTAGTAGTGTGGTTGAGTAAAAAGAAAGGTTCAATTTCTTTATCAACTACAGAGGTAGAGTACATTGTTGTTGTTACTTGTTGCACTCAGGTATTATGGATGATTCAGATACTTGCAGACTTGAAGGTAAAATATACTACACCGATGCCAATTCATTGTGATAACACTAGTTCCATAAGTGTGTCAAAGAATCCTATATTCCTCTCCAAGACCAAGCATATTCCCATAAAATACCATTTTCTGAGAGAGCAGGTCACCAATCAGATTGTCCAGGTTCATTACATTCCAACCACAGAACAAATTGCATACATCTTTACTAAACCCCTAGACAAGACACCATTTGAATATCTCTGTCAGAAGCTGGGTATCATCCCGTCTCACACCTAAGAGAGTCCATACTATTAGGGGGAGTATGTGTTGGTTGCGTATCTCATACCTCTGATGAAGTATTGCAACATATCAAGGGGAGCATGTTTTCTTTGACATTGATTTCAAAGGGGGAGAAAAGGAGTGGAGTGGTCCAGACCGGATGCTATAGTTGGAGGTCCAAACAGATTAGCGTAGCCGTTCAGGGTTGCCATAAATTCCAAAGGGGGAGATTGTTGGCAGGTTTATAGTTGGGAGTGAGCTTGTAATTGATGGAAAGAATAGCGATGGCAAGAACAATGATGGAAAACAAGCTCACAAGACATCGTAAGTCTAGACAGGAGGAGTGCATAGATGGAGGATATATCTCAAGCGTTAGATCCGAGTGCAGGGTCCGACCGTCCTTGGATCTAGGAGAACCTACACATTCTTTAAAGTAAAAGGAGAAGCGGGCTTACAAAATCCCAAAAGCAGGAAGACCGTCCATCTTTGGGCAAAACACATGGTCACAGATCAACATTTCGTTGATTGTAAAGTCAAAGGAAGGAGGTTCTCTAACCCCTCGAACTCGCGATATGTGAGATCGCGAAATGATACTGGTCGTTGAAGCCAGAGGACACATGGTGAGCGATTGGAATTTCGTTGATTGAAAGGTCAAAGGCACGAGGTGCTCTATCCTTCCAACTCATGTAACACAAAATGACGATATAATATCAGTCGTTGGATCGAGGACAAATCTAGACCATCGATACAAGAAGGACACGTGGCTAAAGATCATCATTTCGCTAATTGAAAGGTCAAAGGAAGGAGGTTCTCTAACCTCTCGAACTCGCAAAACCCGAAATGAGGATATAATATTAGTCGTTGGATCGAGGAAAAATATGGACTGTTGATCCAAGAAGTGACATGTGGCATCCACTTGGCTCTTGACACATCATCGAGTGACGTAAGAGTGACATCACTCTGGGAGTTTAGTTTCAGGAATTTGAGCATCAAAACTCCCCCAAAGTATCGAAATTTGAAGTTCTGGGGCGGAGGATAGCCGCTCGATCACCATGGATCATGGAATGTTGATCCGGAGAGTGAGGCGCTCAAAGGATTAGTGAGTGGTCATATCTCATGGTCACATCATCGAGAATTGGAGGGCAGAGCTAGTGCATCCAAGCTCTGTTTCGGAGTTCGCAACACGAAGAGTCGAGACGACTCATCACATAATCCCTGAAATGCGAAATTGCGAAATGCATTTTCGAATTAGGCTGTGGTCACCACCGATGGTCACGTGAAGGTAGGAGTGTGCAAGATTCTAGGCTCCATTTAGGATATCGGGAATTCCAAAGGAAGGAGTCAAGGAGACTCACGGGAGAATCCCCGAAACATGAAATTGTGAAATGCATTTTCGAATTAGGCTGTGGTCACCACCGGTGGTCGCGTGAGTGGAAGGATCTAGCATAGCTAGGCTCCATTTCAAGTACCAGTAGTTGGAGGAGTCAAGGGACTCACAGGAGAATCCCCAAAGTGAGAAATCATGAAATGCACTTTCGAATGGGGCTGTGGTCATAGCCAGTGGTCCTATCAGCGGAAGTGAAGGGAAGGAGCTAGAAAAGCTAGGATCCATTTCAGAGTTTTCATGAGTTGAGCGAGGAAACTCGCAGTTGTATATCCCAGATAATCAAATCACGAAATGATTTCTGAATAGGCATTTGGTTATCGCCTGAGGCCACATGTGAAAGGAAAGGGATTAGCCAAAAAGGATAAACTCCCACTATAAATTTTTCCTCAGTAATACAAAAGGCGAGAAACGCATGAACGCACAGTGATTCTCTCAGTAACTTCCAGAAGGAAGTGATTGCATCTTCTAGATAATTCGAAGAGTCTTCAGGGTGATCGACAAAGAAGATGAAGAGTCTCGAGGAAACTTATAGTGGAGTTTAGACTCATCATAGATTCGACTGGCAAATGGAAGTGGGTCAAAGAATGTTACAGTCAACAAATCCATAGGATCTCAAGAGAAGGGCCAGTGATGATGAATGCAGTAAAGTGTATGCAGTGGGATAGTGCATGCAACATGCACAAGATGCACAGAGACTATAAAAATGCAGAACATAGAAGAGATCTCGTTGCTATTGTTGTGAGTGATGCATGCGTGTAGAAGCATGATGTGCAAGAACTGAATCACCAAAGAAGAAAATAACAGAGATGCATATATGTGAGAAGAAGAGAAAGTCGAGGTGTGCATGTAGAGATAGAGGAGAAAATCAGAAAGATGAAGAGGATGCAAGTAGGAAGATACTGCTACAGGCAAAGAAGAGTAGCATAGAAGAACAATGATAAGCATGGTAAGCCAATGACAACTATTGAATCACTGTAATAAATTCATAGAAAGCAAAGTTGTATATTTCAGGGTGGTTGGAAGGTGCTAGGGAGGACTGTTGTCCTCGGAATTTCAAGTAGGTGCTTGAACAAAGTGAGTTATAGCTTCCATCTAGTTGCAGCCAAAGAAACCAGGGTGGCAGGGTGGTGCAAGGGATAACATTGGTTCTCTAATATACAGGTCAATGCCTGTATGACTGGAAGTTGGTGCTTCCATCCAGTTGGTGTTGGAACATTTAGGGAGTTAGTACTTCCTTCTAGTGGGTGCTAGAGAAACTAGAGATTTGGTTCTCTCAGCAAGTAGCAGCTTGCAAAATAGAGGTGGTAGCCTCATTATGAGTTGGTGCTCATAAGAATGATAATGTACAGAAAATAATTATCATATAAAGAAGAAGAGGTTTTCAGCCTTTATGGGTTTCCTCAGGAATATTTGTCTCTATATTATACATGTGTGTTATTGATGTTGAATACTCTAATTCTTATTTATTGTGATCATCATTGAGAGTTCTGTAATGAGTTTAAAAATGGATATAATTGTTTAAGCACATTGACAACTGATTCACCCCCCCTCTCAGTTGTCCAACAAGTCCTGCTCTAATACCATGTTGAATTTTCATAAGAGATGATATTGTATATGAATGCATTATTACAATGATGATTGTTCCATATATATAAAACATATGGTGATCATCCATGAAAGGATGCATCCCTTGGATAATAGATATATAAGGAACACTCATCATAAATAATTATTTATGATATATATTTATGCCTTACATAAATATATTATTACATTAATAATATTGTTTAATAATTAATAATCATATTATTAATTATTAATCTAGTAGAATGTATTTATGATGTTTCCCAAACCTATGTTGGACACTTCATTTACACTGAGAGGGGGGGGTCAATAGTGTAGGGATCTTTTTAAAAACTTCCCTTTCACAAAACTCATTAGTTAGCAATCACCATTTACTCATTACTTATTGTTGTCATTTATAATCAGTTGAATGTGAACATATATCAACAATATATCATCAACAAATCATCACCACAAGGAACACAAGGAACAAAAGATGTATGTACAATTTTATTTTTATTACGGACTACAATCCTTGGGTTATCAATAACAACTGAATAGATTATAATTCTACAAGAGAACCAGCTATATAATGCAAGACTCAACTTACACCCTCAGCACCAACTGAGATGAGGTAACAATCCTCAACAGATATCAATCTGTTAATAGGTATGTGACCTGTTAGTAGTGCAACACGTGTATGTACGTGCCCTACCAGTAGTAAAAATCATGTATGTACGCAACCAGTCTGTACTACAACATGTGTATCACATCTGAGTACTTAGGGTTTTCTCTTCAAGATGAACTAAGATCCTCTGAAACCTTCAGACACATTCTCTTATGCCTTTCACTATCCAATATGACCCATAACCAATCACAACACATCCAAGCTCTCCAACAAATTACTGATGCTCCTAAACCATACAATATGAATGCAACTCAATCATGTATAAGAAATAAATATACTATATAAATCATATCGATACTGAATCATTAGAGTGTTTCTCACTCCATCAAAAAACACAAACCAAATCACAAAATCCATACCAAGAATGCCTTAAGCATTCACCACACAACAAGAAAGAGTATCCATCAAGACAATAATGTGACCATACCTTTTGAACCAATGGATAGATATGATGTATCTAAGCACTGTAGACCTTCCTTGGAGCTTGATCTCAGAATCTAGAACCTTTGCATCTTTATCTTCTCAAGTTTCATGGATTTTCCAACATGTACGCACCCTATACACTTCCAGCCCGTGTACACCTCAATATGTATGCACCATATACACAGTCATCCCGTGTACGACTCAGAAAATAGGGTTTCTGAACTTCCAAAACTTTCTCCTTCAAGACTTCAGACTTACGAAAACTTTAATGCGTCCATGAGATCCTCCACTCAATCTCTCTCTCAAAATAGATCTTCAAGATATTCTCAAGAGATGAAATGCACAAGAGACCCTTGCCTGTTATTTATACTCTCCAAGTAGCTTCCTTAGAAGCATCTTCTACGTCACTTAACTCATTTTCCTCATTTTAGGGTTAACCCACTTTTAACCACTTCCCATAATTAGAAAGTTCTCCATTAATTTATTATTTAAACAATCTTCCTTGACTTTGTCACTTCACTTTATCATTTAAATAATCCTCCTTGAACTTGTCACTTTACTTTATTATTTAAATAATCCTTCTTGAGTTTTTCACTTCACTTTATCATCTAAATAATGATTTCTTATTTGCATTCTCTTTGACTTTTTTGACCTTTTTGGGGCTTCAATCCATCATATGAGGGTCCTCCAACTTCATAGGGCCACAACTCTCAAACCATGAGGAGTTATGTGACATTCCACATACCACTGGAAATGGTATAACAAACACTATCCATATAGGATAGTTTCACTAACAAATTCACTGATCTTCATCTCATTATTCCAAATATAAGCATGGGTTCTCTAACCATACTTCTAGGATAACTCAACCACAAAGAGTCTTCCCATGAGGGCTTTCACCATAAGGATACCACTTTGGAGTTCATCCATTTGTACTCCTCATCAACCATGATAAGACAATGATGAGTCATATTTACATCAAACCAAC
Source organism: Picea engelmannii (assembly GCA_009831015.1). Classification (NCBI taxonomy): domain Eukaryota; kingdom Viridiplantae; phylum Streptophyta; class Pinopsida; order Pinales; family Pinaceae; genus Picea; species Picea engelmannii. The sequence continues at coordinate 31,397 of ML785562.1, forward strand.
TATGCATCATATATCAAAGAAACCACATCGATCCATCTTCATCTTTGCATCACATATAAATGAAAACTCATTGATCCATATTCATCTATGCATGACATCATATGACTATTATTCCACTTGAACTCTATCCATTCTCATCAAGGACAACACACATTACATTACTATACTATGACAAGACATTTTTCCTTTAATATCAAGCAATCAATCAATCCTTTGGCATCAATCAATTCCTTGACATCAATCAATCACTTGACATCAATCATTTGAAATCAACCAATCAAATCTTTGGCATCAATGACAACATGATCCAACAATCTCCCCCTTTGGCATTGATGGAAATACCAACATTGATGTCAACACCAATCATTGATGTCAACATGTAGCCAAGGCATTTATCTACATCAATAGTTATCAATCACATCAATGTGATTGTCTCTCCCCCTTTGACATCAATGGAAAAGGGTCATTCTCCTCTTCGGGCTTCTCTCCCTTATTGAACTCTCCTTGGGGTTGCTCCCTCTATCTGAATGCCTTTGATCTTCCTTTGAATAATCTCTCCCCTTTTGAGCAAGGGATATCACTCTGATGTAATGTTGAAGATACATCGCTCATACTCCCCCTGTGACCATCGCTCCTTCTGGAATTATGCCTCTGTGCTCGTTTTTCAAGTATAGGGATCTTTCCTCCTAGAGTCATGGGAAGAAGAATGACTCCCCATATGGGTATGTCTCCCCCTATATTCTCTATAGTATGAACAACATTCTTCTGCTACAAATGCTACTGCTCAAATGGATCATAGATCAACCACTCTTTCTATGATAATCCTTGGACCTGTCCATGCATAAAAACTCGTGCCATACCATGAAAAAAAAGAAAAAGATATGTCAACAATGAATTAGAGAATCATGAATAAAACATCAACCAAGTACATCATGTACCAAATTGTGTTCCCACCATACACAACACCCATGTACATAAATACCATAGAATATGCCATAAGACATCATCAATGGAGTGTATCAACCATATGCCTCTACCAACATGCCAATCATGTGCATCTACCGATATTCCAACCATGTGCATCTACCAATATGCCAACCATGTTCATATACCAACATGCAAACATGTGTCATATCACTCATAATATGTCTCCACCATGAACCAAGTATCACAACCATGTATCTCAATCAATCAAGTGTCTCAACTATATCATCTCATATGTCATGTACCAAAATATATGCTAATCAAGTAATACCAATGGTGTACTTTTATCCAAGTACTATCATCCAAACATATACCATCTATGAGTGTACCAAACATGCACATAAACATGTGTCACCACTTGTACCAAGAAAGTACATCAACCATGCACCAATACCACAACAAGATGAATCCTCATACATGTATGCCAAATCCACCATAAAACATGTGCCAATCAAATTGCTAGTAGGTGCCTCTACCAAGTGTACTAGTAGTGTACCAATCATGCATAAGCTATGACTCAACATGATTACCTTATCAACTCACCAACTAGTACATGTCCCAATATGTAGTCCAATTATATGCCAAATGCATGCATCAAGATGTCCAACAAGTAAGATTCCAATAATACATCATAAAATATATCAATGAAACTCAAAATATGTACTAGCCATGTACCCCAATAGATCAACCTCGATCCTCCATTCACTACAACAAATACTTAAGCGATCAACATGTACTGGAAGTGTGACTCAATAGATCAATGACATTTCTAGCTATCATCATCATGATATATCTCATAACAAAAATTCCATAAATTCACTGTCATAACCAACATTGTTCTTCAACAGAAAATGTCTCAATCCATACTCATGGGTTAGTGCCATGCATCCAAGATAGCCTTTCATTATATATCATCACCATACATAATCCAATATGTAATCATGAAAACCTATAGCAAACAATGTCAAACCTGCAAAAAACTATGTCAGACCCTACATCATAGAGTTATACCATCATATCAAGATGTAACCCATGTGCATAGCCTTTTTTCCAAGGATTTACCACATATATGCAACCTGTTGCACAGACAGCTCGCGTATGTACGCAACCTATTCTAGGTCAGCCTGTGTATGTACGTGATTGTTAGCATTGTCACCCACATATGCTTTAGTATATGACACCCTTGAGCTTCCCTCAAGGATTCCATTCTACGTTGGTTGTTCAGTCTTCTTCACCCACTTCTGAAGGTGTGCCCGCTTCTCAGAACTTGATCTCTGAGCTTCCATTTCTTCAAATATGTCTCCCTTCCTTACTTCATTCCTTCTTCTATCAATGCTATATGAGGTCCTCATCATGGAATTTCTTCTTGTGTTCCAGCAATCCTAGGATTTGTGGCCAAATCCACTACAGTTGTAGCATCTCATGCTATGAAAGTGAGAAGAAATGTGTCCTACTTGATCACATCTCCAACACCTTATGGTGTTATGAATTCTTCCATTATCTCTCCTTGCATAAGATCTTCATTCTAGAGCTTTGTGGCCATATTCATTACATGAATGACATTGACCACGAAAAACACTTTCATACCTTTGCTTTGGTGTCCATCTTCTTTGAGGTGTAAGGATGGATTCTTGATGTCTTCCTTGCTTTGTTCTTTTGAAAATTTCCTTCCCTTGTGTAGGTGGTTGACTTGCAACATTAGCTTCATACTTTGAGAGTGAGGGACTCAACTCATGCTTCTTTGAGGTGCTTGCTTCAGCATCTGTAGCTTCTCTCTTGTATCCAAGACTTGATTTATCATTTGGTGATATTTGAATTTCCAAGATCTCATTCAAGATTTGTGAGCTATTCAAGAATTTGTTTGACTTCTCTACTTTATTTCTAAGATCAACAACTTCAGCTTCTAACTTATGACATGACTCTTCCTTTTCATTTACTTGATACTTCAATAGTTCCTCTACCCTTTTGGCTTCTTCAATTTGGGTCTTGAGATGGACAATAATTTCAAGACCTTTGTTAATCTCATCATCTACCTTCTTATCTTCTTTTTCATTCTTTAGTCTTGTTATCTCTTCTTCCTTTTCTTCTAATTGAGTCTTATTACTCTCTTCTTGTTCTTTGAGCATTTCCTTTAACTTCAAGATGTGCCTTTGACTCTTCTTAAGAACAAATTTAGTGTTGTCCAAAATATAGCTATAGTCTATATAATAATGGTCATTGTTGTATTCATATAGACCCCTTTCAACTTTCTCTTTAAGCTTCGATAGTTTTTCTTCTACTTCTTCCATGGGATAACAATCAATTGATTCTATACAAACTATTTCTAGATTTTCTTCTTCACTTGTAGAGAAATATTCAACATCATCACATTTTGAATTATTGCAATCAAGGGTTTGTGGAGATTCTTTACCTTCATTTGAAATGTCTTCAAGATATTCCTTTTTGTCAACATCATCATATTTAGAAATAATGCAACCAAGAGTTTTTGGAGATTATTTACCTTTATTGGTCTTGATGGAGTTGTATTCAATATTTTCCTTCTTGCTTTGGTATGTCTCCTCTAGCTTTAGCCATAGATCCTTAGTGAAAGTGCATTGTCCCATGCTTTCTTTGATAGAGCTTAAGAGTCCACTAAGAATGGTATTGAGAGCCAGTGCGTCATTCTTCTTTCCTTCCCTTTGAGATGAAAATTTTGACTTGTTCTTCAAGGAAACTGATCCACCAATGGCTTCCTTCCAAATACCCGCTCTCATTTCCTTCAAATGCACTCTCATCTCTATTCTCCAAGTAGAATAGTTTTCCTCATCAAGGATTGGAAGTTCATCATCCATTTGTGTGTCCATAGATCTCCTCCAAGATTGTTAAGGCTTATAGTGAAGGACTTCTCTGATACCAATTGTTGGACACACCGACTACACTGAGAGGGGAGGGTGAACAGTGTAGGGATCTTTTTAAAAACTTCCCTTTCACAAAACTCATTAGTTAGCAATCACAATTTACTCATTACTTATTTTTTTCATTTATAATCAGTTGAATGTGAACATATATCAACAATATATCATCAACAAATCATCACCACAAGGAACACACAGAACACAAGATGTATGTACAATTTTATTTTTATTACAGACTACAATACTTGGGTTATCAACAAAAATTGAATAGAGTAAAACTCTGCAAGAGCACCAGATTTATAATGCAAGACTCATCTTACACCCTCAGCACCAACTAAGATGAGGCAAAAATCCTCAATAGATATCAATATGTCAATAGGTACACGACCTGTCTGTAGTGCAACATGGGTATGCACGCGCCCTACTAGTAGTACAACTCGCATATCACATCTGAGTACTTAGGGTTTTCTCTTCAACATGAACTCAGATCCTCTACAACCTTCAATCACATTCTCTTATGTCTTTCACTGTCCAATCTGACCCATAACCAATCACAACACATCCAATCTCTCCAACAACTTACTCATGCTCCTCAACCATACAATATGAATGAAACTCAATCATGTATAAGCAACCAATATACTATAGCAGTCATATCAATACTGAATCATCAGAGTGTTGCTCACTCCATCAACCAACACAAACCAAATCCCAACAGCCATACCAAGAATTCCTTAAGCATTCACCACACAACAAGCAAGAGTATCCATCATGACAACTATGAGACCATACCTTTTGAACCAATGGATAGATCTGATGTATATAAGCACTATAGACCTCCTGGGAGCTTGATCTCAGAATCTAGAACCTCTGCATCTTTATCTTCTCAAGTTTCATGGCTTTGCCAACATGTACGCACCCTATACACTTCTAGCCCATGTACGCCTCAGTATGTACACACCCTCTACACAGTCATCCCGTGTATGACTCAAAAAATAGGGTTTCTGAACTTCCAAAACTTTCGTCGTCAAGACCTCATACTTACGGAAAATTTGACGCACCCATGAGATCCTCCACTCAATCTCTCTATCATAATAGATCTTCAAAATATGCTCAAGAGATGAATTGCACAAGAGACCTTGCCTCTTATTTATACTCTCCAAGTAACTTCCTTAGAAGAATATTCTAGGTCACTTAACCCATTTTCCTCATTTTAGGGTTAACCCACTTTTAACCACTTTCCATAATTAGAAATTTATCCATTACTTTATTATTTAAATAATCCTCCTTGACTTTGTCACTTCACTTTATCATTTAAATAATCCTCCTTGAATTTGTCACTTTACATTATTATTTAAATAATCGTTCTTGAGTTTGTCACTTCACCTTATCATTTAAATAATGATTTCTTCTTTGCAAGCTCTTTGACTTCTTTGACCTTTTGGGGCTTCAATCCAACATATGAGGGTCCTCCAACTTCATAGGGACATAACTCTCAAACCATGAGGAGTTATGTGACATTCCGAATACCACCGAAAATGGCATGACAATCACTATCCATCTAGGATAGTTTCACTAACAAATTCAATGATCTTAATCTCATTATTCCACATATAAGCATGGGTTATCTAACCAAACTTCTGGGATAAATCAACTGCAAAGTGTATTCCCGTGAGGGCTTTCACCCTAAGGGTACCACTTTGGAGTTCATCCATTTGTACACCTCATCAACCATGATAAGATAATGATGAGTTATCTTTACATCAAGCCAACTATGCATCATATATAAAAGAAACCACATCGATCCATATTCATCTATGCATCACATATCAATGACAACTCATTGATCCATATTCATCTATGCATGACATCATATGACTATGATTCCACTTGACCTCTATCCATTCTCATCAAGGAAAATACATATTACATTAGTATGCTATGACAGGGCATTGTTCCTTTGACATCAATCAATCAGTCAATCAATCCTTTGGCATCAATCAATTCCTTGACATCAATCAATCAATCAATCAATCCTTTGGCATCAATCAATTCCTTGACATCAATCAATCAAACATGTGGCATCAATGACAACATGATCCAACAACATCAATAATAAATACCAACTCCTTTCCTAGACACAATAGGGCTCTCGAATCATTTTTTTGGAAGATCTTTTTTTTCTAAATATGCATACCCAACTTTGTTGAAATCACTTAGGAAATGTATGGAATGCTAAATAAATACAAGTAGATTAGATGGGCGGATACAACTAAATAATCCTTCTTAGAAATAGAGATATCCTTGGGAGAAACCCCTATGTTAATAAACCATAACTACTAGAAGGACTTCATGATTTTTCCCTTTTCCTTTGAGCACATCATCATTGTAGTCCTCCTGTAGAAGAATGATGAGGGACGTGAGAAACCCAATGCATTTTTCAGCAAATCCCTTAGATATGTAGAGTTGAAGTATCACATCATGGAAAAGTAGCTGGATGTTTTGGTAAAATACCTAAAATATTTTAGAGAATACATATTGTAGTCGTAGATAGTTTCCTATGTCCCACATATCTCATACAAGTATATACTCTACTAGCCAAAATAAAGTGGTAAGAGGGGGGAGTGGATCACAAAAATCTAGGAATATGACATGGTGATCAAACCCACCAAGCTTATTAAAGGTAAAGGTTTGGAAAATCTTATGGATAAAACAAACATGCAAGTAGTGAGCATAAACATAGTGGAACTTGACGAGACAAGAGGCCAAGAAATAGAAGAGGAATGATATATTAATTCTTGTTATCACCAATCACCATGGTACTAGGATATAACACATCTACTAAACACTGGAATTTGTACCCAAGGAATGGACAAGTCCCAGAGGAGGTCTTTGAGTCTTATAGATACAAATTACTATGTTGTTGGGGCTCACCTACATTGGAAAAACCCAAATGGGATTTGGGTTAAACGTATTCTGGAAGGGGAGGAGATTTTTTCAATCAAAAGCATGCATCAAGGAACCCATGGAGGTCATTTCATAGTCAGATCTATAACTCACAGGATCCTAAGGTTTCAATATTTTTTTCCCACACTATTCTATGATGTCCATAAAAATTTTAAGGTCTTCCATGAGTGTCAAATGTTTTCTAGGAAACACAAAATCCCTACCATTCCCTTAATACCAATACAAGTAGAAGCTCCTTTCCAACAATGGGCTCTTGTTTTCATAGGTGAAATACACCATCCATTTGGTGGCCAACATAAACATATCCTCACAACTACTTATTGTTTTACCAAATGGGTAGAAGCCATCCCCACAAGACATGCCACTTACCAGGTTGTCATCATATTTCTTGAAGAAAGCATGTTATCCAAGTTCAAATACCCCTAGAAAATAATTACACATAATTCCAAGGAATTTTCCTCATTAGGATGGTATCTTTCTACTATAAATACAACATCATCCTAGGTAGTTCATCTAGAAGCTACCTTCAAAGAAATGTGCAAGTTGAGTCTCAAAATAAGAACCTCATGAATATCATCAAGAATACCCTTACATATAAAAAAATATCATGGGATTCCCAACTCATATATTCCCTATGGGTAGACATGATCAACACCAAAGTGACGGGGAAATATCCTTTTCATTTGGTATATGACATGGAGGTAGTCCTACCTTCTCAACTTGAGCTTCCTATAATGATATTGCTACATAATATAGTATTTGAACTTGATAAGGTCAAGATAATCATAAATCAACTGGTTGAATTCCAAGATAAAAGAATCCAGGCGTATGTTATAATTAAAGAGTATCAAGATAAGATGAAAAGGGTATTCAACAAAAATACCAAGTACGATAGTTTTTTTGAAGGATATTTGGTTCTCCTATGAGATAAAATACATGAATACCATGGAAAGCATGGGAAATTTGATAGATTATGGATAGATCCATAAGTCATAGAGGAATTATGTGCCCAAATTCCCAACTCTCTTTGTTTAAGTAACGTGGAGGGGTAGTGGCTTGATTTTCCTGTCAATGGAAGGAACCTAAGTCCTTCATGTATTCCTAAGTGCAAGCCTGTGAGTTGGCCCCTAGAATTTCCACCCTGTCCCATAACCCTTTCTTTCAAATTGTCAATTATGTACTTTTCTTTCTTCTATATGTCCTTCCGTTTAATTTTTCAAGTTTAGTATTTTACCAAGACTAAAAACAATATTTTGAATCCATGTCCCAATGGATTAATGAACTGATCTACTCACCCTAGAGTCTAGATCTTGGCACCTCGCAAGCATAATCCATCCCATATAAGGAGTCGATGTTATCACCTTGTTGAAACCAAAGAACTTACTTGACCAATTACATTTGAAACCAAGCATTTCCTTCATATATTTCACATAGTCAAGGGTTCCTTCATACCTAGCCAACTTTCCCTTAAATTTTCAACGATTGGAACCCTTCACAAGTATCTAGAACCTTCACCTTTTCTTCCTTGCTTAAAATTTTCTTTCATATCAATTTAAAAATTGAGCCAAATTTCTAGATTAGTCCCAATTTCCAAATCATACCCTCCTTCACTTCTTACAGTGGTTTCCTTGGCTAATTTAAAGATCAAACCCAATTCCTCAATCGCCCCTCCTTCTCACTATTCAAGTGGATGTCATGGTTGATTTCAAGATTACGAATGATTCCTTAATTGGGTCCCCTGCTCATTTGTCAAACTATCACCTTGGCCTGATTTTAGAGTTTATCATGATTCCTCAAATGAGCCCCCTTCACCAAAGTTTGAATATGTTCGAAGGCATCCATATTCAAAGACAAATGAAGGCCCATACTTTGAAAAAACAAGTACCACTATGAGGAAAAGACACTTGGAAAGGAATCTCCAAGAAAACCTTTTATAATTAGTTCAAAAAACTGCTTAGGTTCATTTCAAAGATGCAACTCAAGTCCTGAAAGCATCCCCCCTTTCCACTGCTCAAACTATTTCCTTGATTGATTTCAAGATCAAGCCCACTTCCTTAGCTGGGCCCCTTGATCACCGTTTGAACTACTTCCTTAGCCAATTTCACGATTAGGTTCAATTCCTCAATCAAGACCCCAAATCATGGTTCACACTATCACCTTGGCATAATTTCAAAGATCAACCCAATTTCTCAAGTAGGCCCTTTGTAATGAGTTTGAAGCACTACCTTGGTTGATTTCAAAGATAGGTCCCAAGTTCTCCAATCATACCCCCATTCCACTACTTGAACTATTGCCTCAACTGATTTGAAGAACAAGCTCAATTCCTCAAACAAGTCCCCTTTTCACTATTAGAACTATATCCTTGACCCGATTTCAAATTTGAACCCAATTCCTTAAGTAATCCCCCATCATCAAAGTTTGAATGTGTTCAAAAGAGTCCATATTCAAAGGCAAATGAGGGTCCATAAGCCAAAGGAAGAAGTGGCACTATGATGACAAAACACCTAGCAAGGAATATTCATGTGGGCATCGTAACTATTTGCAATATGGAACTCACATGCATGGCCTTGATTTCATGATATTATGAGAGAGTGGTAGCCCCTTAATAAAGATTAATTAAAATTTTGGTCAACAAAGCATGAAATTGAAGGAATAAGAGAAATTAGTGGCCCCAAAGATTCTTTCCAAACCGAATATTGGGAGTTCATTTTCCCCAATTGTGTATATGTAAGAGGATTTTCCCTTTTACAAGGAAGGTTGTTTCATTTGAGAGTTTAATTTTTCAAACACTAAACAGGGTGAAATAAAGACAGAGGTAATAAAAAATTGAAGATTTGCATGGAGCATCATGAATCTATAATAGAAAATGGTTTTCTCCGCCTTTCACTTCTCTTCTTCTTTATTCTCTTTCTTGCTATAAACATTCTTTCAGTATCATGCTATGTGAGGGAAATGGGAAGGCCCAAAATATTGATTTTGTAATCCCAATCCATGTGCATATTTTAATTAATAGAATGGTTGTTTCAGATTTGAGACTTCTATAGTCCACAACATTAGAAGTATTATTTGACTAATGAACTGTTGGATTTATTGTGAAATGAGGATGAGGTTGTTATCGTTTGTAAATAATAAATTCAAGCAAGTTATACTATTTTTTTCCCTCTTCATTTTCCATCTTACATAACGTTGAATAAGCAAATAGATTCATGCTTGTTTTTCCCATTGGCTTTTTATTAGATGAACATGTGCTAGGAAATTGATTCTACCTCCTCCACTTCCCATATTTGTTGTTTCTAATTTATTTTCCCACCCTAACTAAATTATGGTGTCCATGGTTCAAAATATAATTCCTATGGATGAATCCTATTAAACCCCCCTTGGTAGTTGGCCCCCTTTTGATTTTCCTCCATATTCAAATTCAACATCCTATTATGGTTTGAAATCAATAACAAATATTGACTCCATACACAATTTTTCTCTATTATAAATCCATTCTAAGATTTATCTATTAAATAGGTTTCCCTTGGGTGACACATAAGGACTCTTTCCTTAGGAAATATTGAGGGTACCACCCCTTAGCCTGAGAAATGACTTGAAGGCATAGAGTGGCACATGAAGGTGCATTCTACACACTATGCCCTCGCATTTTCCCCCTCTATGAGAGATAGGGGAGAACCTGGTGTCAACAATTTGTATCGTCAGTAGGCATCTCCCTACAACGATCACACATGGTTTATAGGTGATATGATATAGGATTCTAACCTAGCACACTCTTGTATTCATCACTTGTCTCAACAAAGAGGTTTCATTCTTACACACATGGCACACATCATGTTTTCATCTCGATTCTAGGTTAATCATTATCACTTGGATGAACGACACTAGTCACATCTACAACAATGGCGACCTAGCACAACTCTATGAACTAGGATTTCCTCTTCCTTCAATATTGACATCTATAAGTAGCCACCAATGGACACTTACTTTCTCAACATATCAATAGTTTCCTTTTAGCATCTTTTATCCCCCTAGCCACTTTCATATATAAGGAGAACTAGTCCATCCATGAATTATTCAAGCATCTTCTTTAGTACTACACTTTGTCCTCATACCAATTATTAGCATCAAGACTCTTCCTATCAAAGAGTCATCACGTAGCCTCACAAGCCTTCTTACAACACCTGAGAGACTCATAGATATAATAATATTGCATTTCAACTCATGGGATGGTTTCTAAAGTGATTCTATACTCATTGGTCGTCAACAACAACTACAGTGTGATTTGCAATACACATCTTCTTTTGTGTTGTGACTAGGGGAATCCGTAACTTGCAATACACATCTTTGCTTCCACCTGTTTATGATAGATTAGCAAGTATTATTTCCACATTGATAGCTGACTATTTCCAATGCAACCATTCAATATTGGTATAAGTAGCTTTCATATGTGACCAAACTCCCTTTTTTGTGTTGTTATACCCACAGCATGGCAGTCTATGTAAGACAATACCTTTCATCTTTTTAGCTCTTTTTAAAGTGATTGAAATTTTTGGAGAAAAATGAGGATGCTTTTCTATCCTCAGTTTTCGATCTAAATTGAGAGGAACTGATATGGAATGAGAACATCCTCACTCAACATAGTGTCCAAGGAAGACAAGCAACCATGAATGATCAACCAACCAGCTTGGAGGACGAGGAATGCTCGGTCAACAAGCATGAAGAATGAGGAACACTCCTCCCTTGTGAAGTTAGTTAAACATTTTTGTTTGAACTATGCAATTAGTTAGAAGCATCTAATTATAATAATAATATTTTTTCACTTTTTGAGTGTCATGTTATTATTTAATTAAATATATTTATATAATAAAAAAAAATCATTGTTAAGACGTCACAAGTTCAAATTCAGAGGGGGTAGGGTATGTATACCTCAGTAGACTTTACTAGTGAAATAGTTGGGTGGAGAGGGTCCCTTGTCCCACAAACAAGGGGATCTCATACACCAATTTGATATGGCTTGACAGTGACCTTAAAAATAGATTATTATTATTATAATATTTAACTCCATCCAACAATAACACAGATTAAATTATGTACTTTCTATATAAAGATTGGAGCTCATCAATTTATTTCTATATAAAGATTGGAGCTCATCAATTTAAACTAAGCCGTGTGCTTTGCTTTAGTCTAATTTATAAATTGCTTATAGTTAAATATTTTCTACATATGAGCTTCAACACTTTGTTCTTGAATTTTTTTTTCTAATTTGCTTGCCAAACAGTTTGTGCCTTATCAATACAACAATTAAAATTACAGGGCCAAGCACTTTCTCACATGATACGCGCCGGTTAGCCTTGGCTGGACTTAAATTTATCACACGAATCACAAAGGATTTCCCACTTCAAACTAGGGGTGCAATTTACTTTGTTAGCATGGTCTTTGAGTGAACTTTTCTTCCTCTTTGGCTGCAAATTAATGCTGCATCGTCTTCTTCCTCCTCTCATAGTTCTTCCCAGCCTCTACTAGAACTGTGCTCTCCTTCCTTCTCTTAATTCGTTTCCTTCTTCTAAATGTGTTTCGTCTGTCTGCAAGCTACAGGTTTGCTGTTTTCTTTCAAGCCAGAGCTGTTCCTTCGTCCCAGCCTCTACTGGAACTACGTTCTCCTTCCTTTGAATTATTATTCTTCTTCTTCTCAATGTGTTTCCTCTGTCTGCAAGCTACAGGCTTGCTGTTTTTCTTTCCAGCCACTAGTATTGCTTCTTTTCTCGGTTGGAACAACTGGAAGCCGTTTTAACCAGCAGCTCCGTTCAAAATGGAATTCTTTTGCTGGAACATACTTCTCTCTGCTCTACCCAGCAAGTTTTTCCAGACCTCCTATGGCTTTCGCTCCTCCTTCAAATCTCTGTGAGCCTCTTTTCAATGACAGACTCACTTCTTCTTCTCTTTATCCTTTCTCTTCTTTCTTCCTTATTCTTTTTTCTGTTCAAATTTTATGCTCCCTAAAGCCATTGTGTTTGTTTGGAAAGCCACCCAATCATTTAGGGAAACCTCATTTCTTCCCTTTTACTTTATCATTTTTTTCTTTCCTTCGTTTTTTTTTCTGAGTGGACAAATTTGGGAGTAATCTTTTTCTCTCTAGTTATTTTTCAGGCAAGTTTTTCTGTTGTTCATTTTTAAATTTTTGGTCAATCCAGAATTCTGATCGATTTTTTGAGCATTTGGGTTGGTTTAAAATGGGGCAAAACTCTTAAGATAAGGTTTTGAAATGTATGGAACTTTGATCCATACAAAACTCAGACTACCCCTGAAAATTTACCCAGTTTTAAATCTGTTTTTTTGTCTGAAAAGAGAAACTCAAGAGGAAAGATTGCTCCAGAATTAATCTACACCGTTCTTCTCTGTGAGAAGCCACTGTCAATGAAAGAATCACCCATTGGTAGTGGGGCGCTTCCTCAAAAGGTATACATGGCATGGCTCAGTCAATCCAAATGGAGTGTTGACTGTTTTCAAATCTATATCTTACTTGTTAACTATTTTCAATGAAATGTTAACTATTTTCAAATCCAACTATTGATATACCACTTGTTACATCAGTATTCAATACTACATAACAGTCTTGATATTGATCACTGCTTACCTTCAACCTTAATAAGCGTGATGAAACGAACCCCAAACAATGCACTGAGAACAGCAGCGTTTGGATGGAGAGGGCAGCAGATCCAACGGTCCTGGAAATGGCTTGACTTCACCCCAGTGACCCAAATCGCAACAGCCATTAGAGCCGTCGGACCTAGGAGGAGAAGCTGACGGTCGAGTATGCTCCTGCGTGAGGATTAATGCTTAGCGTTGCCGAATTGGAAGTGATGATTGAAGTACTAAATCCTGCCTGATGGAGTCCATCGCAGGTAAACAGCCTAAAATTTTATGTTGCTAAGATGTAAGGCATATGGATAGCTAATTAATAATTAGCTTGCTGAGTAAGTTTTAATGTTTTGGTTGCTTGTATATATATTGTCTGATTGTTTTGATATAAGTTGAAATATATTATAGTATATATACCACCTGTAACAGTATTAAATATAATTAAAATATATCCACAATGTATATACCACCTACAATAGTATTAAAGTTTGTGCAGCAGCATTAAAACCTAAGCAGCAGGCTAGTTATTGATCGCCCATGTGAATATGTTTTGGAGTACAACATTGTCAGTATGGATGTGGCAGCATCGTCATGGATTGACAGGATATAATGAGATAGACACGTTGAGTCATCGTTTTGCGTGGGTGCGTAATGGATGACCAAATTACTCCGCAATTTTTGTATTATTTCTTAATCATTAATCAGGCAAAGAGGTTGTATTTTAATGGTTGTTGAGTGGGATCGCCCTAATCCACCAACCAGAGGATCATGTCGCATCATCCATGTCTTTATATACATCAGATGCTCCCAACCTCTCACAAGAAGTGGTCAAATTGTTTGAATTCGGACATTATCGTCGCCCCACTCAATATCACTTTTCTTAAAAGAAATCGTTAAGAGCTAAGAATATCGATACCTATAAAATTATTCCAAAATTTTGATGGTAGAGTAGATATTGATTTGAATGGTTTTGTCGGGAATATTTGTGATGGAGGGAATGCATTTTTTTTTACCAGGAGAATCAGTAAACTCGTCGTCAAATGTCAGTGAGAAAACTCAGTATCGAATTGCAAAAGCTGTAGCTGTAAATTTGGGCTAATGTAATAGTGAGTAATGGATTATAGGTCAACTAACCAAAAGCATTTAATGTTGCATAGTAAGGAAACCATCCAAAAAGATTTTACCCGAAAGTTTTGTCATCTCACATTGATTGAAAAGTATTTATACTTATTCTTTTGGTAATTTTGATTAAGGGTTTTGCCATTTTATGGAATAATTTTGAAGGATACTTATTTATTGGAATGGTAATATTGATTAAAGGGCTACTAGAAAGGTTTTACCACTTTACATAATAATTTTAAATAAGGATACTTATTTATAGGATTGGTTTTGGCATTTTATGTGTATATCTTCTTCATCTTTTTTGGGATGGGAAGAAATATTGTTTTGCTTCACCCGGTTTCCTCCTCATTTGCCAGATATAGATGATCTTTCAAAAATATTTCATATTGATATCCGTCGGGAGAGATTGCCATAAGATTGCATGACTTTGAGTTTACGCACGTACGTCTCATGTATTGAAAGTTCCATGAAGTAAACTTATTGTTTTTCGGGATGGCTTTACTTTAAATTTCGCTTTTGAAAAAACGATGACATCGGTAAATGATTTGATAGATTATACGATGCGACCCTTGAAGAGCTTTAGTCCATTAAAAAGCAAAACATATTTTCAATGGGGTTACAAATTAGATTGGCCAAAGAGTTATAAGGGATATTTTCATGGTGTATCGGTTGAGATAAGGTAACACCATAATGGTTTAGGTGTAAATTTAATGTGCATATAGTCACATCATAATGGTTTAGGTGTAAATTTAATGGGCATATAGTCACACCATAATGGTTTAGGTGTAAATTTAATGGGCATATAGTCACATATTTGAGTTTTACTTTTAGATTTACAAAACTTTAGGTTGAAGAGGGAAGTTTAAATATGAAACTATAAACCAAAAAAAAATTGGGCCAAAGAGTTATAAGGGATATTTAAATGGTGTATCGGTGGAGATAAGGCAACACCATAATGGTTTACGTGTAAATTTAATGGGCATAGAGTCACATATTTGGGTTTTAGTGTGGTAAACATGAAGCAATAAATTGATAAAAAAAAATAGAGAGAATAATAATAGAATCAACATGAATCAAGATCATGGAAGCAAAGTGTTGGGAAGGCTTTAGATGATAGAAGGTAGTGACCATGGATAGAAGAGAGCATGATTTACAATGTATTTCCTGAGTAGCTAAAGGTATGGTTGTACATATCATTGTGTCATCTAAGAATAGATAATTTATTAGTTTTTAAGATTTTTGTGTTATGAATAGTTATTAAGATCGCTTGGAAAATCCATAGTGGTCATTTTGAATAGTCAACGTTTTGGACCTCCAATCAGATCCATTATTCAAAATGACCACTATGGATATTTCGAGCAATTTGAATAATAGAGAAGTCTCTCAATCATCTAATGTAAATGTTCACAACTCGTGGGAGAAGTAGACAACCATGCTGCAAAATAACAATCAAGGTACTAAGAGAGATCTAGGGTGCAATAGAGATTGTATGTGTTTCTCGTGGCAATGGGGATGATAGAAAACTGCATATGCGACACAAAAGAAATAATCCATATGAGGTGATGAAAAGGAGGCAACATTAGAGGACTTGTGGGTAAACATAAACAATAATACATAAATCTAAATAACATGCCAATGTGATGTGTGATCAATGTAAGATGTGTGTGAATGAGTAGGGAAAGTGTGCCATATATTGGTCAGGTGATGATAGTTAGATCACACATATCAGTAATGCTAATAATGCACCATACACCAAGTAGCTAAAAAAATATGACTACAAAGATAACCCTAGCTGCAAACTGGGTGAGAACACACTGTGTGTGCATCATACATAGGAATTGATAATTTGTGACCAAGTCTAGTGGATATGTTGTTGGAAAAGGCGAAGATATAGATTATGAAGAAGGGAACTATGATGGCCATGTTAAAGAGAAGGTTAGTGCTTGTACTGGTAATGAGAAGGAGCATCAGGTGAAGGGGTGAGCTCATTACGAAGAGTTGTAAAAACAAGGTGTGAGAGCTATCCAAAGAGGAAGGATGTGTCATTAGTTGAATTGGAGTTGGTATCTAATGAGCGGGTTGGATAGCAAGATGACTTGAATACAAGGAGAGTGGGGTCTTTTTAGAGAGCTAGATACACCTAAGAGAGAGGAGATCACCTGTCAAAATATATACAACATGAAAACAATGTGTGCCTTTGTAAAAACTTGGAAGCACTGCTAACACAAGAATGTAAGGTCAGACAATGGGTAACCTAGTAAGATGTGGTTGTGGACCTAAATTTTCATAGACTGCTTGAAACCTTAATCATTGAGCTTTGGTGTGGAGATGATATAATGCATGGTGTTTGTGGTTTATGAATAATGTCCACTACAATTGGGGTGAATTTAGTGATTGACCACGACAAGTTTCTTGGTGTATTGGATTGATGGCCAATAGGAAAAATAAGCATTCAAGGATTGTGTGGAATTATCTGTTGGACATATTGTCATTGATGTCAATAGTCGATGTGATGATTTGTTTTTAATGATGAATTACCACTGATGATATTGTCATTGATGTCAACATCAATTAACTGAAAGAAATTCGTGATTATTGTTGATCACGATAAGATCAACAATGTTCCTATGATCAAAGATAAGGAGGATTAGCGACTGATTATCAGTGCATAAAAGAATGCATAAATAGTTACTAAATCTCAGAAGAGTTAGCGAATGAAGAGCACATTCTAGAACTGTCATCTTATTGGTGGAAAGACTGAGAAGTCGACCAATGTACAGGAAAAGGTGAGAAGCCTCAGCAAACGTTCGATTAAGAAATCGACCGTGTTGATCATCTCATATTACGAATGTTAGTTATATGAGTGACCGTGGGCTTGAGGATCATTGGAGGATCGTGACTGTCGGATCTGCAAGCCAGATCAATGACATGGATGAATTGCAGGGAGAGAAAGAAGAATTAAAAAACCCTTTATTTCTAATCCCGCAATTGGTCTAGATCATCAGATCTCATAGACTTGGATATCGACGATTGTGGTTGATCCAACAAGCGATCATTTTAAGTCAGATTAAGTCGTAACAGTCAAATGCACAATCACCAGATCAACGACAGTGATGAATTGCGGAGATCGAAAGGAGAATTAAATACCGCGCTAGTTCCAATCCCGCAATTAGTCAGGACCATATGATCTTATAGCTTCAAAGATTGACGATTGTGGCTGACTCACCAACAATGCACAACTTCCAATTGCGGAGTTTGGGTGACGAGTTAAATCACTCACAAGTTGTGGTTCTGCAATCATCCTTAATCGTGGATCTACTTCGAGAAATATTCACAACCGTTGGATCACTTTTGAGTCGAAGGATAGGATAAGTGGGACAAAACAATTGAGAATTTGATTAACTAAATACCCATCATTCGTCGGATCAAACCCAAATTCTCTTCAACCGTCGAATCATTTCGAGTGGAAGGATAGGATAAGTGAGGTAAAAGATCTGAGATCTCATTTATGCGAATTTTCGTCAGCCATTAGATCATCCTAAATGGAAGGACATGATAAGCTAGAAGAGTTTCACCGTATATAGATCAAGCCAAAATCTAAGAATATGATCGACGAACAACAATTAGTTCGGGTCTAAAGTTGTGAGGAGGTTACGCTCCGGAGAAATCTCACTTCAAGAATTCAGTTTGAGATTCAAAATACTCAAAGCCCGAAAATCCAAAATGAATAAGGACCATCATATTAGGAGGACATACGATGACCGTTGGATCAGGGTTGTTGGTCAGGAGACCACGTCAACAAGAACATGTGGAAGACCACTTCAACAGACCACGTCTACAAGAACATGTGGCATACCACGACAACAAAAGACATGTGGAAGACCATGTCAACAGACCACAACAATAAAATACATGTGGCAGACCATGTCAGTAGACCACGTCAGCAAATACACATGGCATAATCAGATGATGACAAGCGTTAAGCAGAAATTGTCTCTTTCCATGACAACAAGTGACGTAATCAAGTTACATCACTCCGAGAGAATTACTTCGGGAGTTCTACCACCAACACTTGCCTAAAGCCTCAAAGTCTTAAATGTCGAAGTCTTGAAGTGGACACGAGACGCCCGATATGAATATCACATCAAGAGCATTCTCGACCGTCGATCTACTACAGTTGAAGGATAGTATAAGTGGAAGCGTTAACCTACAACAAGTGATCCCCACAGTTTATGACTTACTCAGCAGGTGATCACTTCGGAGGAAAGAAGAGGTTGAGATTTAAAATCTACGAAGTCCAGAGACCTAAAGGATATCTCGACCTTCGATCTAATCCAGTGTGTACTCTCAACCATTAATCAAAATACAGTGGAAGGATAGCGTAAGCATAATAGCCAAAGTCTAGAAGTAAATGGTGGCCATCCATCTCATTTCTTGATTAGGTCCTTACCGTCGGATTAAGTAATGAAAGTATAGATGGAAGGATCATATATGACCATTGATCTGGTTCCGTAAAATAAACGTAAACCATCCGAACTGTTCAGGAAATCAGATTTGGAAGTTTTGAAAGGTTTCAAGCCCAAAAGTTTCGAAGGGTGAAGTGTCGAAGTTACGAAAAATATCCATCTCATCAGAAGATTGAATTGTGATCATTGATTCCAATAAAGTGCTCAAGCACTCATTTGGTCTAGTGTCTGGTCACCATTGTTGATCATATCAAATAAGAAATAAAGGAAAAAGATAATATAACAATTAAATAGATAAGCATGTGGTTCTACGCTTGTGATCATATCGTTTGAAGGAAGTGCCTCATATAGGTTTCATTCAACAGTGAGTTACACCAGAACAACAAAGAAAATCATTAAAATATCGAATATGATCTGTTGGTGAAACGAGAACACAACAGAAGCATGAGTACGATCTAATGAGTTGATCCATGTCTGTGATCAACTCATGAGGACAAACGAACCGATACACAGTCATGATTGAAAGAAAGTTAAATCATGAAAACATGAATAAAGAAATAAAAAGGAAAATGATATTAACTAAAGTTTAAAGATTATCATTTTAAATGAAAAGGTACAATGGTTCAAATATCAAAAGACACAGTGATTCAAATTCACACCAGTTGGAAGACTATATAAACAAAAAGGAATTGTGAGAAGATTGTAGTTGAATTTGTTGAAGTATATATATTTATATATAATGGATTGAATGAAAGTTCATTCTATCAGGTTGGTGTCGTTTACAAGCTGGGTCTTGTATGAGTATTGGATTCCTCACATCTCATTTGGATCTGAGATCAACAAGCTAGGACTTGTTATGAGGTTCAGATTCCTCATTTCTTAGTTGGATATGAGAACTACAAGATGGGTCTTGTAACAGAGAGACGAGTCTCTCATATTTGTATGAAGATGATATTCAAAGATTGATCTTATGTATTCATTGAATTTATTTAATAAATAAAATATTTATTCTTTTATATATATATATATATATTGATTGATTGATTGAGAAAATGAAATAAATATTTGTGTTCAGTTAATTTGTGAAAAGTAAAAAATGTCCAATGTTTTGTGACACTGATTCAGCCCCCCCTCTCAGTGTTAAGTACCCATTTTCATCAATTGGTATCAGAAGGGGTTCCTTCAACATAGTTTAAACACTGACGGTAAATTCAGAAGAAATGGGTGGACAAATTGCTATCTCCACAAATGAAGCTCCCTTATTTGATGGAACAAATTATTTATCATGGAGAGAATATATGAAAATATATTTGAAGTCAAGCGGATCTGGATTTTTGGATTCGGTAGTAAGTAAGCCCTGACACTTAACTACTTCAAAGAGAAAATCCAAAACTGCAAAAGAAGTAAAGAGAAACAATTCAATAGCCTTAAAATAAATTCAGGATGGATTGTCAGACCAAATCAAAGAAAATATGAAGCACTACAAATCTACCAAAGAATTATGGCTCCAACTAGAAAATTGTTATCAGAATGAAACACAAGGAGAAAAGAAATCCTATCAAAGTGAGAAACAAGACTCAGATACAAAGGATTCCTGTCAAAATAAAGAACAAGACTCTAATGAAGAGGATTCCTACCAGAATAAAGAACAAAATTAAGAAGAAGAGAGTTCTTATCAAGATAATGAAGAAAAGAAAGAAAATAAAAATTGCAATCAGATTGAAGAACATAATACCGAGAAATACATTTCTAATCAGTATGAAATACAAGACTTGATGAAAATATCAGTCAATAGTGAGGAAGACAACCTCATCAAGGAATTGAGCCATACCTCAGTAATCACTAAATAAAGATTACATAATATTAAAACTTATGTTGCAGCTGTTATAGGAGTGATTTGGTTGGAACCAGGAAATTATATGCATATTAAAGTTTCTATGGAGACTCTTGACAGTATTGAGTACACAACTCTGTGCACTCTAGAAGATTTGGAGAAAATCCAACAAAAGGATATGTTGCTACTTCAACGATTAGATCATTCTAATCATGAAAAGTTTGAACAAAGAGTTCAGTTGGAAGAAAAAGAAGAGGAGATTGAGAAATTGAAGAATGAAATCAGTCAGGCAAAAGAAGAATCATGTCATAAGATGGAAGAAGAAGTTGTGAATCTTAGAAAGGAGGTTGAGAATTCAAACACTCAACTTGAGGAAATTAAAGAAAGTAAGGAAGACCTAAAAACCTAGTTAACAAGGAAAGAAAATTCTTACCACATGTTGGAATTGGAAATCATCAATTTCTAAAAGATTAATGAAAGTACTAATTCAGATCTAATGACTCAAATTGTAGAAGCCGAGAAAAAGGAAGAAGCTCAGAAGATAGAAACAACTAAAAATGAATAATCATGCCAAATGTTTGAATTGGAAGCCATCAAACTCAAAAGGATTCATATAGAATACGAGGAAGAAATCAAAATATTGAAAACTAAAGTTTTTGATCTAGCAAAAGAGATGGAAGAATTAAAGACATATGAAAAAACTATTAAATGCAAAGAAGTCTTGGATGAGACTGAAGAAATAGTCATCAATCTAAGGACCCATCTTGGACATGCTAAAGAAGTAGAAGAAGCCCCTAAAATTCAGTTGATTAAAAAGGAAGAATTATGTCACATGTTGAAGTTAGAAATAGTCAATCTCAAAAAGATGAATGAAAATACAAATAATATTGTTAATTTCCAGAATAGCTCAGTTATCTTTGATAAGATTTGGAAGATCAAAAAATCAGCTGATGACAAAATTGGTCTTGGATACAATAACAGATGGAGCACCATTTACAAAGATGAGAAAGGATCATCCTTCTTAAAAGGAAAAGATGCAAGTAAAAATAAATTACAAGTCATGAACTTTGTTAAGGAGGATAGCTTTAGAAGTAAAAAGGAAGAAGAAAATCAAATGACAGATCATTCAGGTCAAAACAAAATCAAGAATGGAAATACCTTCAATGGCTATTGTTTTTCTTGTCATAGATTTGTCCATAAATAAATAGACCGCAAGAAACTAAAGAAAGGATATACAAGAAAATAAAAAAACTCAATTAGATGTTGGAGATGTAATTTTGTTAGGCACACAACAAAATTTTGTCATACAATGAGATGTTACAACTGTTATAGGTTTGGGCACAAATCCCAAAACCGCAATAATACAAAAAGTCAATATTTGAATAATTCATTCAAGTCAATTACAAATCCTAATAAAAGTTGGAATAAGAAAGGAGATGACAAATCTCCAAAAAAACAATTAGAAAGAGAAGATCCAAAAAGCAGAATATCACACAGAAAGATATGGAGAAGAAAATCTGAAGGAGAAAGCAAGAAATATGTTATTGCACTTGAAAATGAAGAAATTAATAATAAGAACATGATGGGTAAAAGTCCTAATAAAGAATGTGAAATTCAATATGAGATAAATCGATCTCAAGAAAATGAAGTACCTATAGAAGAATATGGGACAATATTAAATTATGATGATGTCATAAGTTGTTAGCAAAAGAAAGAAAATATAAAAAGAAGTTTAAATTGGTATTTAAATCAATTGGTATAATTCCTCAATTGATATTCCTGTGAAATGTAAAAATATAACAAGAAGCAGATCAAAAATATCAGTAAGATTCATACTCTTGTTCGATTTGACAAAGGAAAGCCAGTAAAACCTCAAGAGGATTATTTTGATTATTGAATAAGAAAGTAATTAGATTAAGTTTTGAAAAAGACTTGATCACTACAAAATTTGTATCAAGAAGACTACTTATTTAAACACAAAAATCCCAATAAACTGAGATAAGAAGTTAGTAAATTAACAGGGGAAGAGACCTTGTCAGGAAGAGCTACCCTTTCAGAAACAAAGGGGGAGAGTAGTCAGAAGTAGAGAGAGAGCATATTGACACGGGGAGTCATTTAGTTATGGCAGGAAAAACATGATTCCAGAGCGAGTTACCCAAGATCATATTCTGGTCAACAACATGCAGACAGACATATGTTGATTATAAGGGGAGAAACCCTTTTCCATTGATGTCAAAGGGGGAGAGAAAATTTTATAAGAGGAAAGCATCATCATAGAGAGAGTTTTGTATATGAATTAGTGTGTTTCCCTCAATGACAAAGGGGGATATTCTTGGACATATTTTCACTGATGTCAACAATCGATGTGATGATTTGTTGTTAATGATGAATTACCACAGATGAGATTTTCATTGATGTCAACATCATTTAGCTGAAAGCAATTTGTGATTATTTTTTATCACGATAGGATCAACAATGTTTCTATGATAATAGCTCAGGAGAATTAGCGACTTACTATCAGTGCATAAAATAATGCAAAAATAGTTACTAAAGCTCAGGAGAGTTAGCGAATGAAGAGAACATTCTAGAAATGTCGTCCGATCAATGGAAAGACTGAGAAGTTGACCAATGTACAGGAAAAGGTGAGAAGCCTCACCAGTCGTTCGATCAAGAAATCAATCGTGTTGATCATCTCATATTACGGGCATCGGTCATATGAGTGATCGTGGGCTTGCAAATCATTGGCAGATCGCGACCCTCGGATCTTCAAGCCATATCAATGGCAGAGATGAATTGCAAGGAGCGAGAGAAGAATTAAACAACTCGCTAGTTCTAATCCCGCAATTGGTCTAGATCGTCAGATCTCATAGACTCGGATATCGACGACTATGGTTGATCCAAAAGGAGATCAGTTTAATTCATATTAATTCATAACCATCGGATGCGCAATCGTCAGATCAATGACAGGGATGAATTGCAGAGATCGAAAGGAAAATTAAATATCACGCTAGTTCCAATCTCGCAATTAGTCAGGATTGTCCGATCTTATAGCTTCGAAGATCAACAATTGTGGTTGACTCACCAAAAACGCACAACTTCCAATTTCGGAGTTTGGGTGACGAGTTAAATGACTGACAAGTTGTGGTTCCACAATCATCCTTGATCGTGGATCTTCTTTGAGAAATATTCACAACTATTGGATCAATTTTGAGTGGAAGGAGAGGCTAAGTGGGGAAAAACAATTAAGAATTCGATTAACCGAATACCCATTAGCCGTCGGATCAAACCCGAATTCTCTTCAACCATCGGATCATTTCGAGTGGAAGGATAGGATAAGCAAGGTAAAATATTTGAGATCTCATTTATGCGAATTTATATCAGCCGTTAGATCATCCTAAGTGGAAGGACATAATAATATAGAATAATTTCACCGTAGATAGATTGATCCATCAATCTAAGAACATGATCGACGAACAATGTTTAGTTCGGGTCTAAAGTTGCGAGGAGGTTACGCTCCAGATAAATCTCACTTCAAGAATTCAGTTTGAGATTCGAAATACCTGAAGAACGAAAATGCAAAATAAATAAGGACCATAGGATTTGGAGGACATACGATGACCATTGGATTAGGGTTGTTGGTCAACAGAACACGTCAGTAAGTACATGTGGCATACCACGTCAGAATACCACGTCAACAAACCACGTCTACAAGGACATGTGGCATACCACTTCAGTGGACCAGGACAACAAAAGACATGTGGCAGACCATGTTAGAAGACCATGATAGTAAAATACATGTGGCATACCATGTCAACAGACCACGTCAGCAAATACACATGGCATAATCAGATGATGACAAGTGTCAAGAGGAAATTGGTTCGTGCCATGACAACAAGTGACGTAAGCAAGTTACGTCACTCCGAGAGAATTAGTTTTGGATTTATACCACCAACACTTGCCCAAAGCCTCGTGTTGGCATAGGGGAAAACCCATGGTTCAATGCTCAAGAGCTCACCGACAAAACCCTAACTACCCTCCCGTTTGGTAACACCTGCGAAGCAGATGAAGTCTCACCCGAGGTAGAGGCAGGGGTGGTTGCAGGAATTAGATGTCTGCAACCTTAGCCGGGATGCCAATCTATGATTACAACACCTTAAAAAATCACTTACCAGTTACAGTTCATCGGTATTTAACCAATATCTACTTCACAGATAAAACCCTAATTACAGAGCATCACAGTTTTCACCCAAATCTAGCATATTCAAGCACTAAGCACATTCACATAAGTTAGATCTAGCATTCATCCATATTATTAAGAAAAAAGAATTAACAGATCTATCTATCATTAATCTATATCAAAGCACTTAAGAAAGTAAACACATCAATACATTGCTCAAAGCATAGCAACACTGGATATACGTGGTTCACCCCCAACCTAGGGCTACATCCACCAACTCTTCTTCTCTTTTATTATCTTTGGTCAATCAACTACATGCACAGATCCACAAGATCCTACTCCACATAGAACAAGAGATCTGCGCACACCTCACCAGATCCTCCTTCCCCGAGCTAGGTTACATCACAAATCTTCTACTCAATCTCTTACAGTCACTTGCACTTAGCCTTGTAAGTCTCACACAACATGCACAAAGCATGTACACTATCACTCGCACTAGCACTTGGTATCACACACTTGTTCCTTTTCACTTAGCATCACATACTTTCCACTAGCTTACATCGCCTAGATAACATTACAAAAGAGGCCTAAACATGGGTAAACCCATGGGCCGACATCCCCATACTCGTTACATAAGCCCAAAACCCAAAAATCCCTAAAAAGGGGTCGAGATCCCGCGATATCCGCTTCAACTTGCGCTCCACCTTCGACAGCCTGTTGAAGTCCCAAAAGTAGGTCAAACATGACCAAGGATCCTCAAAACTTGGTCAAGGGCCAACAGGCCCCCAACACTCACCTATGACTCATCCCGAGTCACTCTGGTCTGGGTATCTCTGCTTTAAAAGCCTCAATCTTGGCTCGACATGCTTCAACCTGTTGCTGAACCAAGGATTCCTGCTCGATGAACTCTTGGATAACTGCTTCATTGATAGGTCCCTCTAAGCGTTGTTCAACTGTAGTGATGACTTGTTCCAGTTCTTCTCCTCGGTCTTCAATCTCTGCGAATAGTTGGAAAGCCTCGTCTTGAATTGGTTGGAGTATCTGAGTCACTTCCATTACTGTGCTCTGAATGGTCTGGACCTGTTGTTGAGTAGTGCGGTGTTCTTGGGATCACTTCATCCTTTTGACTGTTGACAGGGGCTTCAACTACACCTGTATTGTTTATGCTTT
Organism: Picea engelmannii; assembly: GCA_009831015.1. Lineage (NCBI taxonomy): Eukaryota > Viridiplantae > Streptophyta > Pinopsida > Pinales > Pinaceae > Picea > Picea engelmannii. The sequence goes on from ML785562.1 coordinate 57,650, forward strand.
TTGATTTGCCTCCTGGAGCTGTGATTCCAGTGTCTTCAGTTCAGGATCCTCAGTGATTCGCTCATAAGTCTGGGCACTATGATCACTTAGCTATTTATATTCCATGGTGAGGGCCTTGATTCTCTCAACTATGCTTTGAGCAGTTGCTTCTCTTTGATATCGCACATCCTTCAGAGTGTTGGGCACTATTTGTAGCTCTAGATATGCGATTCTTTGTTGAAGCTACTGGATAGATTCAACAAGTTGTGATACTTGTTGTTCCACTAAGTCTTCCTCCTTTTGTTCCACTAAGTCTTCCTCCTTTTGCTCTAAGCCTATCATAGACCGAAGTGATCTGCTAACTGCTTCTCTTATTCCAACTTTCTTTTCGAGAAACTTCTCTTTCTCTTGATGGATTTGCACTCTATCTAATTCAAACTTAGTTTGGAAGGCAACCTTCTCCTACTGCGCAACTCGACGTTTCTCTACCATTTCCTCTTGTTCTTTCTTAAGGGCCATTGTGGCCTTCTCTTTCTCTTCTTGCACTCGACGAAGGCGGGCTTTGATTGCATCATCTAGTTTGCAGAGTTGGGTAGTCTCATCTCCCAACTCTAGTTCTTCTGATGGCGGTGGCGCAGTGGATACTACATGGCTAGAGTGAAGGGCCTGTTGTACCCCTCTCAGCTCTGTCACAATTTTTTCATACAAGGCTTCTTTCTTGGCTTTGTTGTTATTCAAAATTTCCTACAAAGTGTCTTATACGGATGTGATGATGAAATCGAAGTCATCGATCGTGAGTACATTTTGAAGCTTCAACTTGCTTGCTTTGGATTTCTTCCACGATGTAGGTTTTGTTGGGGAAACCTTCCTTTTCTTCGATGGATCTATGTCATAAAGGGGGTTCCGTGGAGGGGTTACTTTGCCTTTCTCTTGCTTATCTTCTTCCCCTTCTTTTTCTTCTCTCTCCTCTTTGTCCACTTCGTCACCTCTTCCTCCGCCAGGTGAATATGAGGAAACCTCTTCTGAGGTGCTGCTCAGTTCCTATACATTTTATTTCTTCTTCCTTCTACTACTCCTGGGTGCATTATACTCCTCACGTGTAACTACTAGGCTTCCAATGAGGTTTGGGTCAGACAATTATTCCTTAGAGATTGGTATAAGGAACTTTGCAGGCCATTCCTTAGTGATTTCTTCTAGGTCCTCCTCGGTGAGATTAAAGTATGACTGAAGCTCTTTTTTATTCTCATCTGCACATGCGGTGATATATATGAAATGCACATCTGCACGAAACTTCATAAGGGTTCTGAACATGTCCAAAGTGTTTGTCATCATCCGGGGGAATGATTCTATATCCCTTTTCAACTGCAGGTAGTAGGTATGGAATACTGCATTTGACTGCCACTGTTTTCCCATGTCGCTTGAGTACCAGAGTGTGGTGAACTTTGCAACAAGTGGTTCAAACAAATCAATGTCTGGGAAGGTCGCACCTTCCGACATCTCCCAAGTTGTAAACACGATGAGGATCAAAAACCAGCTAAAGTGGAACTCGTAGCCTTGATCCCGAGATTCACAAAAATCGACTTCTAGATGGTTGACTAAGTACTTCACCCTGTTCATATATAATCCCTCCATGCACTTTCCTGCGAGGTCAACCAAAAACCCTGTGACCTGCGTGGGTCTATTATTTCGCACTATCTTACCAACAATCAACTAGAAAGCGAGGCTCGCTGCACCATTTTGAATGGAGGCTACCTTATAGCCTCGCATCCCCTTCTCTACATCGTCATAGATGTCTTTAATCCTCTGTGCAAGGGTGCGATCTGCAGCCTTCCTTGGGTAGAAGTCTTGTGGATTGGGTCCCTACATGCTCAATCTAGTGATCCTATGGATCAACACCGGATTGACGGTAATATGCCTATCTAACCATAAATAACGGTCATGGAAGTAGGATAACAGAAGCTTAATGAACGCGTTAACCTCCTGGTGCTTTCCAAGTGTGGATTTTTCATGACATTAAGGATAGTGGACTGCATGATGTCCATGGTCCATGGCTGGGGAATGATCTTCAATCTCTTTCCCTTCATCTTAGTCAAGTAATTGTGAGGTGCGAGCATGCCGTAGGTATTGTGGTCCCCTAGATTATAGTCACTAATCTTTAAGGTTGGAATCCTTTCCAACTACGGTCTGACTGTGCGTATCCCCTTTGGGAAGTATGTCGTGATGACTATGTAGTCGAAGTCCCTCGAGACACTGTCATGATTCATCACGTCAGCTAGAGGAGGGATGTAATCGAGCAGAATATACAGGATTAACTTCGTATTTGCTAGGTCATCTCTTTTCTTAGTTCTTTTCTCATCTATAACGCGGGTTGGTCCAGGTCTGCGAGAATTTGATGGGGAGGCTTGCACTCCTCGTGGCGATGAAGCTTGAACTCCTTTGGACATCACTGTCTCTGCCATAAGGTCTATTAGAACTTCTTCGATGACTTTCTCTGCGGCGCTGAGCTCATCCAACATACACGCTCAAATCGGATAACTCAGGTGGATAAATGAATGCTCAAAGAAATGGAACAAGTGTCGATCTCAATAAACATAGCATGGTAGAAATGAGTTCTCTTGTTGGCTCGGATACAATTCAAAAAAGTGTTCTCGGTGCAACAGTCGACAGAATAAGTAGACAACGATGTAACAGATCTTCTCCAACCGACAAGAATCCTTCATCAATGCAGTTATGTCCGTTACGGTGCAGTCCCAACGGTCCGATGGCGAGCTTTTTGGTCATATATATTGTTCTAACCGTTCGGGGTGTCGGTCCAATAGTTATAATGATTTCAACGGCTATATCGCTTCGCCATGGCGGAGTTCCATGTTGTGTTGTTCTAATATACCAACGAAGTTCCAGTTTTTCAACCCTTCCTTCTGCAGAGTTCCCTCAGGAACCTCTTGCAGTTTTTCTAGCTTCGCGTTCTTCTTATTGAGTTTTCTATCCTTTTTCCCTGTGATATGCGTTACTGGGTTCCTCTTCCCATTTTGATTCTTATCTCCTTTTGGCATAGTAACTTCGCATTGTTGAGATTCTTTTGTAGGGTTCAAGGGAAATACTTCTTCTCTATTTGGGGTAGGTGGTCCATTCTTCTATGAGTCTTCTTTTTTTCTTTCAACTTCAACATCCAAGTTTCTGGTTTTAAATAGCTTCAATCTATTCTCCTGCTCTTCAATCAAGTGCATTATCCTTCTAGTCATGAAATCTTTTAATTCTTGCTTCTTTTGTTATAAGACTTCCTCTTCTTTTCTTCTGGTCTGATTTATCTCAATCTAGGGTTTTTCTAATAACATAGCAAATGAGACGTTGTTTTGAATAAATTTAAAAAACTCAAAATATTCCTCTGTCATGGTTCCATGAGCACTCATAACTATCTAGGTGAGTTTTCCACATAGGGTTATCATCTTTCCTCTAAATAATCCTATTCCTCCTAATGAAGGAATCATAGCAGACTTTCCTAAACTTTCTCAGGTTCTTTCTGTCATAATATTCACCTGTGTTTCCTCATCTAGAACATAGTCTATGTCGAAGTCTCCTATTCATGTTTCTATGCATTCTTTTTCTTTGAAGATCTCTGATAAGTTGATATTTCGGTGATCATTCAAGGTTTATTTCATTTGCAGTAATACAATCTCTGATTCTTTCTGGAGTTCTGTCGTGGTCTTAGTTTCTTGATCTTCCTTAGGGTTTTCTTGTCTCATATTCATTCTTTCAACCTTAGCAATCATTCTAGGGAAACCCAAAAATTCATGATTCATAGCTTGACAACAAAGACAACTAGGTCTTCTACCAGGGAATTCCTTAGCAAGATGTCTCAATCTTCTGCAATTATAACAAAGAGTTAATCTTCTTTTTCTTTGGAATGATCCCCAACCTTTCCTGTATTGCGCACTAGGATCATAGCAGCTAACCTGCAAAAAAATATTTTTATGTTCCTGCATCCATTTTTTAGTCCAAACATTCTTTTTATACATAAGAATAACATATCTTTCATTATTTCTATAAGATCTACTCATATCAAGCCTTCTTTCATCTAGATATTCCCTACTTTTCAAGATAGGAATTTTTTTATCAAACATACCTAGATCCATACTTTTGAAATACAAATTTCCACTTATCTTTCCTTTTTCAATCCAAACTTTTCACTGTTCTTACCTTTAGCAAAGCACAAAACCTTAAGATCTAACATTTCTTCATAGCACAGAGCTTCACAAGTTAAGTAGACTATTGTGCACTAAAGAAACAAATCTATGCATATAGATTTCTTTTCTTTAGTTCCCAGCAATCACAGCTTCATGTCCTGGCAACGAAACCATTTGTTGGCACAAGGGCAGACCCAGGGTTCAATGCTCAAGATCTCACCAACAAAACCCTAACTATCGTCCCTTTCAACAACACCTGCGAAGCATATGAAATCTCACCCGAGGTAGAGGAAAGGGTGGTTGCAAGACTCAGATGTCTGCAACCTTAGCTGGGACACCGATATGTGATTACAACACATTAACAAAGCACTTAGCAGTTACAGTTCATCAATATTTAACCAATATCTAATTTGTAGATAAAACCCTAATTACAGAGCATCGTAGTTTTCACCCAAATCTAGCATATTCAAGAACTAAGCACATTAACATAGGTTATATATAGAATTCATCCATATTATTAAGCATAAATCATTAACATATCTATCTATCATTCATCCATATAAAAAAAATTAAGCAATTAAACACATAAACACATCAATACATCACACAAATCATAGTAACACAAGATATACGTGGTTCACCCCCAACCTAGGGCTACACCCACCATCTCTTCTTCTCTTTTATTATCTTCGGTCAATCAACTACATGCACAGATCCACAAGATCCTACTCCACATAGGATAGGATATCTATGCGCACCTCACCAGATCCTCCTTCCCTGAGCTAGGTTACATCACAAAGCTTCTACTTAATCTCTTACAATCACTTGCACTTAGCCTTGCAAGTCTCTCACAGCATGCACAAAGCATGTACACTATCACTTTCACTTAGCACTTGGTATCACACACTTGTGCCTTTACACTTAGCATCACATAATTTCCACTAGCTTACATCGCTTAGCTATCTATTTATACATTACAAAAGACGCTTAAACATGGGTAAACCCATCGGTCGACATCCCCATGCCCATTACATAAGCCCAAAACCCAAAAAACCCTAAAAAGGGGTCGAGATCCCACAATCTCTGCTTCGACTTGTGATCCACCTTCGACAACCTGTCGAAGTCCCAAAAGTAGGTCAAACATGACAAAGGATCCTCAAAACTTGGTCAAGGGCCAACACCCTAAAGTCCTGAATGTTCAAGTCCTGAAGTGAACAAGAGACATCCGATATGAAGATAAATTTGGGAGTTTTCTCGGCTGTCGATCTACTACAGTGGAAGGATAGTGTAAGTGTAAGCATTAACCGACAGCAAGAGGTCCCCACTGTTTATGACTTACTCAGCAGGTGATCACTCCGGAAGAAAGAAGAGGGTGAGATTTAAAATATTCAAAGTCCACAGACCCTTAGGATATCTCGACCGTCGATATGATGTTGGGTGTACTATCAATTGTTGATCAAAATATAGTGGAAGGATAGCATAAACATAATAGCTGAAGTCTAGAAGTAAATGGTGGCCATCCATCTCATTGCTTGATTAAGTCATGGCCATCAGATTAAGCAATGAAAGGATAGATGTAAGGATTGTATATGACCATTGATTTGGTTCCGTAAAATAAACGTAAACCGTCTGATCTATTTGGGAAATATGATTCAAAAGTTTTGAAAGGTTTTGTTGGCAGCGATTATATAATTATTATTTTTATAATCTGCCTACACAGGGTCTATGAAATTTTATTACTGTTCATGAGCTTTTCCCTAAACGATAGTTGTAAATCGTCGCATTTTACTTATTATCTACTCATGCTTCGTTTTCATGACTGAAAGCATGAAAACTTGCAGCTATCGTTACCATTTTGTTTTAAATTTTCATTGAAGGCAAATGGTTTATTTAATATGGAGTTCGATTCTTTGCCAGGAAGGTATCACCCGGTTGTGTTTTTCACCCTGTCAACTCATAAGCATGTCCAAGAGATTGATAGTCTTAACAAACGAAAGACCCCACCATTTGATATTGTTTGTATTGGTTTTGGTTTTCTCTTTGATCACATTGCATTCACAAAACTTTTGATTATTCATTTGCCCAACTTTGTAATCAAAATATGATGCACACACTTATGCTTTTTGAGTACTTTGGTCCTAGCCTGTACACAATACCAAGGTGGAATACATTGTACAGGATTGACATTACTCCTTAGCATGGTCTTGGGTTTCACAAAACTCTTGACACATGTTTTGAGTAAACACCCTACCCATCGTTTGAATCATTACAACATGTATTGTTAAAGGTCAGGGCTATGGCTTTGTTTCTTTTTTACAAACCCTACATATGTGTTGTGCGTGAATTACCCGCTCATTCAGTATGGCTCCAGTGGTAAGGGTCAAACCAAATGGCATCCAAACACTACTCTCATATGATAATGCTAGGGAAGATTTGGAAAGGAATGGTTGGCATATTTTCATCAACAGGTTTCAGGGTTTTAATCTTCAGGTCACCCAAGAGTTTGCCAAAACCTTTGATGGTTGTAGGGAAAAAATCGGTGATGTGCAATTGGAAGTAAACGAAGAGTTCCTAAGTCAATCCACAGGATTTCCAGCGGTTGGTCAGAAATGGTTCAAAAACACGAAAGTGGAGGAAGTCCCTTGGACTTTACTGTTTACCTCATGAAAAATAACCAGCTGTGATAGAGGTATGCCAATTTTGTTCTTGAAAACTAGGTGGCATGATTTACTTGTTGTAGTGAATCAATTCATCACATGTGAGGGATGATTCAAACTTGTTTTCCTATATCATTTACTCCTGCTTATAAGTTTTATTGTTTTTTCGTTGAATATGCCTTATTACCTACTCAGAAGTTTGTATAAAATGGGGAAAATATTTAGGAAATAGAGGTCAGATTCAAGTCTGTTTCATCATGGCCTGATTAAAATCATCCTCATGCATCAATTAGAGTCACAAAATGACTGTTGGGATTTGTTCATTACGCAAAATGGTTTTGGTAACCCTGAGTTGGGAGAAGTAGATAAGCCAGTCGTTGAGGAAACCCTTGTGAACCCGACAACCTCTTTTCCACCTCTCCAGGTTTGTGATTTTCCCCCTAAAAACGAACCCTCAAGCTACCCTAAGGTCATTCAACAGGACATTCAACCGGTTACACATCCAAAGGATTGTATTAAAACTGTGAAGAAACCTACAGGAAAGAAGTTAAAACATAGTGTTGATGTCAATTTCAAAAACAAAAGAGTTGGTCGGTTAATATCTCGAAGTCTTCGAATTAAAACAAACCCCTATCATGTAGACACGATCAACATGATTGAAGTGAGCGAAAGCTCAGACTTAGAAATTGACAAATTCCTTGCTGAAGAAGAACATGTGTCATTCGGGATATACCCTGACCGACCCTATAACTATGTCGATAATTTACCTCCTTGTTTGAAAGATAACCCAGAGTTCCCTGGTATCCATCTCTGCAATAAATCTTCTATCCATGTGGATGGTTCTTCGATCCATAATCTTGTTCATTCTAATGAAAACGCCTCACAATCACAATGTGATGTATGCCTATCATGGATCGACAGAAACTATATCGATGTCCCGTTTCTACAGTCACGAGTCAAGTCTTTAAGAGACCAAGTTTATATGTTAACAAATGAAAACAAAAGACTTGAATCCATCATCCAAGGGAAGAAGAAGCATTTGAAAACTACAGGTCATGTAATTTTCAAAAACGTAGAGGTAGCTACAACTATCGTTAACTCCAAAGTTTCTTAATACGATTTGGTTTTATGACTAGAGGTATGGTTTTGTTAGCATGATTATTGTCATTCTTAAGTTAGGATATTTGGTTTGATTGAATAAACTATTTTTATTATTAAGTTTAGCCTATTTTATTTATTCAATAAAATGAGATTGAATTTGCTATTATAACTAGCTATAGAATCGCAAGATTCTGTAACCAGTTAAAAAAATTCGAATTGTTTAATTTGATGACAGAAAACATATCTGAGATCTCCCTATTTTATTTTGTTTTCAAGATAATTAAGGAGCTCATGATTTCAAATATGATATGAGACACTTTTGAGATCTCGCAGCCATATCTATTATCTATTTTGAATTAACATAATTAGACTGTTGGTAGTTTTTTGATATCTAGTGAAATCAGGGTGGTTGCATCCCCCTTTATTTTTTGAAATCAATTTGTTCTTATGAGAAAGAAACAGTTATGTTTCCTGAAACCTATATAAACATATTATTTTGTAAACATTGCATCATCTTGGCCTGGGGAAAGAGTATGGGTGTTTTATCATAGACTTGAATGGAATAGAATGCACATTACAACTTTAGCTTTTCTGTATGATGTTTTGATTCAAGTTATCTTTATGCCGATTTGAAAATAGATGGTGATTGCTTTCGTTGTCATGATTTATTGCAAGTTGATATGATTCATTTTTATATGCTGTCCATATTTTATGTTTCAGATATAATATATACATAGTGATCATCTATCCAATTTAAATTAGGAGATTTATCTCTAATTTCTGTTGAATGTTTACATGCAAGTTCTTACAGGAAGATTTATTTTGTCATAGTTACTTGCAAATCATAAGATCACTATAAATGTGTCCATTTTATGTTCTGTTCCCAAAACTCAATCTCCAACGCATTGTTTTGCTTTTGTTCGGAACAACCTTAAGATCCATTGCAGGTTTACTTCACGGATAAAGTGGTTGGATATTCTCTATCAAACAGACATTGAATGCGTTAATAGGTTAGTTTGTCATTTTATTTCGTTTGCTAGTTTATGTTAGAATATATATATATATATATATATATATATATATATATATATATATATATAAAATATGATTTCGATTACCTATTATTTTCTGTTTGATTAAGTAAGTTTAATATTTTATTTCAAGAATGTATACATCCAAGAAAACAAACCAAAAAATTAAATAGTATTTTCAATTTCTTTATTATTGTTGTTAAAGGAACCAATTTACATTTGATTTTTACGAGTTTAGATTAAAACTCGTGTTTTGTACAGATTGTATATAGAATTATTAAACATATATTATTGAAATAAATTGTACATATATATATATATATATATATATTTAAATGTACATATAGATTTTAGTGATTGTTATTTATTAAGTATTGCATTTTCTTTAGTCATTTTTCGCTTTCTTTAGAACTTAGTTCGGCCAACGGAGCCACTAAACCCGTCAGAGTGAATTAATCCAAACGGCTTGGGTTAATTAGACAACCCCAGACCAAATTCACTCTTCTAGTTGACGAGCGGTCAATTTCACCTGTCAACAAATGGTGCTAGAAGGAGGGTTTGAAAACTATTAATGGCACGAGGAGGTCGCAAGACTCCTCCCCCACCTACCCGCTCACCTATAGTAACTAGAAGTCATTCATACAACAAAATTGTCCCTCAAACAACAACCACATCAAACAACAATACTCGGATCATCGTTGAACCAATAACTCCAAACCCCCCAGGGGGTGACATATAAGAAATTGTTCGTCAATCCCTCATAATAACGCATAGTTCCTTGGATCGTATCAGACAACCAGGTCGGCCTTTGAACCAACCATTAGACTTCTCTGATATCAGAGAGAAACTTGAAGGTATTGATCTTACCTTAAACCCTACGGATCTAGATCATATCCTCACTCCTGCAGCATGAGGATTTGGTATTCCACCATCACCGCCCCCTTCATCTCCTTCTTCTTCTGGAGAAGAATCATCAGACGAAGGAATTTCTTCATCCCATCCTTCAACACCTCCCACACCTATGGAAAATCCAAGCAATCTCGCCAGACCTTGGATCAACCAAGATGCAGTGGCCATACCTGGTCCCCAACATCCTTTGCCTAAAAAAACGGAGAAATGGCTCCCTAAATTTGACCTAGACTCCAAGCAGATCGCTGAAGATCACATCAAAAAGTTTATGCTAGCCATTAGGCTCCATATTGTTGAGCAAAAAAACGTAGTGTGCAGATTATTTCCCTACACCTTTGAAGGCAATGCCTCTACCTGGTACTTTTCCCAACAACCCCACACCATCGTGTCATGGGATAAATTCGAGTCATGTTTCCTTGAGAAGTTCAGAGACGACAAGTCTCCTGAATTTCTAGTCATGGAGCTTTCTAGTTTAAAAATGAACCCCAAAGAAAAGATAAAAGACTTTAATCAAAGGTTCCTGACATTAAAGAACTGAATCCCCACGGATTCGATGCTTGCCGAAAATCTTATTGTCGCATACTACGTGAAAGCCTTACATCAACACATAGCCATTTGGGTAAAGAGGTCCAAGAAATCCACATTGTTAGAATCCTTCGAAGAGGTGAGTCAAATCGAGAAAGATATTCTCAGCTTAAAATACAATACCTATAACGAGATAGAGACTAGTTAATCCTCCAAGAAGAAAATCAAAATCCTTCCTAGACCTCCCCAAAACAAAGCTCAACTAGAGAGTTTGGATCTAGAAAACTTACAAAAAGTCATTCATAATTTATCTAATCAAGTTATAGATTTGAAAAGGTCGGCTGAAGAAGCTTCTTCGAGCAAAGGGCCTTACAAACCCCCTTCTAGGAAGCCTTTTCCCACAAACCGACCTAACTCAAATTTTGAAGGCCTAAATCTAGAAAGCTTACAATTTTCTATTCAAACGATCCTAGAAGCACATGATAACTTGATTCCTCCTGCGATTCCTAAAGAAGTAGCTGAACAAGAGATAGTAGAAGAAGACGAATCCTCCCCAAACATTTTCAGACATTTTTCCAATAGCATTTTTGAAGCTAATTTCGAAACAGTGCATCCTTACAATACCAGGAGCAAGACAACAAATAAGTCTTCTTCTGAAATTGCAACTACTGTGCCTCCAAAACAGTCTAAATCAATTGATACTAAACATAATTCAACAAACCCAAGTTTAGATTATGATTTGATTGAGGATCTAAAAAAAATTAGGGCTAACATTTTTGTTTACGAATTATTAAAATTCCCTTTTCTTTTGCAAAAGATGTTGCAGAATATTGCGGAAAACAACAAAAAAAGAAATCCGAACAGCAACAAAGTTGTTGAAAACAGCCCCAAAAATCCTCAAAAGGCCTCCGCCAAAACGACATTTGAACCTCATGATAAAAGAGACCTTCCTGTAAAAAGTGTAAAAAATGTAGATAAACTAGTTTCAAGGGCTGCGATTAAAAAACAACAAACTTCTACTGTTAATACTCGCAGAAATGTCCATCCCTTTTTGTTGACTTTTGAAATTTTCAATAGGAATGCACATAACTGTATGGTAGATTTAGGTGCATCATCTAACGTAATGCCTTGGTATGTCTGTCAAAAACTTAATGCCGAAGTTCAACCATCTAGCTTGAAAATTATCCAGCTTAATCGAACTAGTATTAAAGTGATAGGCGAATTAAAAAATGTGTTTATTAGATTATCATCTAATACTAAAGTCCATCAAGTGATTGATATCATTGTTGTAGATATCCCAGAAGTATATGGTTTGTTTTTAAGTAGAGATTGGTTAGAACAATTACATGGCTATTTTGCAGTAGATTGGTCTCACTTGTAGCTGCCCAAGAACGGAAAGCCTAACAGAATCAAGGTAAATTGTGAACATTATCTTAAGTTCACGGTAACTAATTTAAATGATCCCAATGAGCCATCCACTGCTTCTGCCAATTCACCTGAAATACAGGGGATGGACACTTTTTTTGGCAATTTCATTGCCGAAACTTCTACCATCACTGACCTGGAACAACAATCTGAAATTATGACATGCACACAGTCAACAACCTTCTCTCAGTGGTCACATGCACCTGACGAAAATCAAATATGGTCTCTTTACTTCGATGGGTCAAAATCTAAGGAAGGAGCTAGTGTAGGGTGTGTGCTCATTGACCCACCAGGTAACAAGACTTTGATTTCTTACCGGTTAGAATTCGAATGTACAAACAACACGACCGAATATGAGGCACTTCTGCAAGGTATCAGAAAAGCACTAGATTTAAACATTCAAAATTTCACTGTTTTTGGTGATTCAGAAATAGTGGTTAGACAGGTGAAAATTTCTATCCATTGTTTATCTCCGCACCTAAAAAGCTATCAGACTGAGGTATGGAATTTGATGAACATGTTTTTTGTGTTTAACATAAATTCTATTCCTAGATTGAATAATTCTGAAGTTGATTTGTTAGCTAACGTCGCTTCAAAACTTTTTCCTGTAGAAGGCCTATCTTTGAATGCATTTTCCATCGAATTGTTGTTCACACCGTCCATCCTGGACAACATCACAAATTGGAGAGTCTTCAATGACGATCAACAGATCATTAGTTTTATGCATATGGAAGAAACTTTCCAGGGCGCAGTGATTGACGAAGGTACCCATGACGAAAATCTTCATGACTTTACGGTAATACCCGATCCGAGATCCCTGGAATTTGCATTAGACATGGTAAGCTCTATCCCAAAATCTGTGGTTAGATTAGAATTTTTTTATGATTTTCATGATATGTTCATAAAGTCAGTGAATTGTAAAATAAATAGTTCTTCCTTGACACATGAAAAAGTAAGTTTGGGAACTAAAGACAACCCACAGTGCATCAATTTGGGGTTGGGGTGTTCTGAGAAAGAAAATGTAGCATTTATTAAGTTGTTTAAGGAATTCAAAGATGTTTTTTCCTGGACATATGACGACCTAAAAACCTTTGATCCTAACATCATACAACACATTATTCCCATGAAACCCCATACCCAACCTTTTCAACAAAATTTAAGGAAGATGCACCCAAAACTTGAACCAACAGTCAAGAAGGAATTAAACAAACTCTTGAACACTAAAATAATCTTTCCAGTAAGGCACACACAATGGGTCTCTAATCTTGTCCCTATCAGAAAGAAGAGTGGTGAAATCTGACTATGTGTCGATTTTCGAAATCTTAACTGAGCGTCTGATAAAGACAACTACCATGTCCCTCCCATGGAGAAGATCCTTCAACAAGTATCTGGATTTGAAATATTATCCTTGTTGGATGGTTTTTCAAGGCATAACCAAGTCCTTATGTCTCCCCCAGACCAGCTCAAAACTACTTTTCGTACCCCATGGGGCACCTACACTTATAGAAAGATGCCTTTTGGGCTCATAAATGTCGGTGCCACTTTTCAGAGAGTGATGTATATCTCTTTTCGCGGCTTAATAAATCAATCTGTAGTAGTTTACTTGGATGACATCACTGCCTTCTCAAAAAATAAAGGAGATCATCTATCTCATTTAAGATCTGTTCTACAACAATGTCGTAAGTACGACATTTCTTTAAATCCTAAAAAATCTGTCTTCGCAGTAGAACAAGGTAAGCTCTTCAGATTCATTGTATCAAATGAATGGATGATTATCAACCCTAAAAGGACCCAATTCATTTCAAAACTCCCCCCTCCCTCATCAAAAAATTCCATGCAATCTTTCTTAGGATAGATAAACTTTGTTAGGAGATTCATCCCCAGCTTTTTAGAAATGGTAAGACCATTACAAAACTTAATAAAAAAGGATGTACAGTACCATTGGGGACCTTTAGAAACTCAATCTTTTGATTCAATAAAAAAGGCCATAATAGACACTCCTTCTCTAATGAGCCCTGATATTTCGCAAGACTTCACCCTCTACACGTTTGCCTCTGACCGATCTTATGCTACTATCCTAACTCAAAAGAACGTTGAAAACAATGAAGTCCCAATTGCCTTTATGAGCTCAGCCTTCAAGGGAGAAAAAATTAATTGCCCAACAGTAGATTAGCAAGCTTATGTTGTTTTTAAAGTAGTAAAACACTTTTGATCTTATTTGTTGAAATCTAGGACAAAAATCATTGTCCCTTACCTGGCTATCAGAAATTTGTTAGTACAAAAAGAACTAGGCGAAAAAAGGGCAAAATGGGTCACATCCTTACAAGAATATGACATAGAAATCACCCCAGCACAAATTTTTAGAGGCCAAGGTTTATGCAAGTTGGTTGTTGATTCAGCTATAGGACAACAAAATGTAACTGATATGTTAAATCCAGATCAGCACCATCAAAATCAAATCCGTTGTGCACAAAACCTTGTTAGTTCCTGGTACGATGACATCAAATTTTGTCTTATACATGGATTAGCTCCCCATCACCTTGATCCCCCAAAAAGGAGAGAACTAAGATTAAAATATGCTTCTTTTCATCTAATTAATGGTATTTTGTTTCACCAAAATTTCGATCGAATACTTATACACTGTCTTGAAAAAGATGAAGCAGAAAAAGTCTTATTAGAGTTACATGTAGGGGAAGCTAGTGGGCATTTCGGTGGAGACACCACCACCCACAAAGTATTAAGAGCAGATTATTACTGACCTACCCTTTTCAAAGACGCTTATGCCTTATGCCACAAGTGTGTGATTTGTCAAAAGGCATCTGGAAGGATACAAAAACCAACATTCCCTTTGCAACCAGTTTCGGTAGACTTCCCTTTTCAGCAGTGGGGCCTGGATATTATAGGCCGAATCAATCCAACATCCTCACAACAACATAAATACATCATAATAGCCACAGATTATTTCACCAGGTGGTCCAAGGTTGCCCCATTAAAAGATGTAAATACCAGCCAGGTAATATCCTTCTTGAATTCAAATATTATCACTCGTTTCGGTATCCCTGAATGCTTGGTATTTGACAATGCTTCCTATTTTTCATCTCTTGAAATGAACGATTTTGTTGTTGAAAAAGGAATAAAATTAAAGTACTCTGCCAGCCATTACCCCCAAGGCAATGGTTTATCAAAATCAACTAATAAAAACCTGATCAAAATTATCAAGAGAACGGTCTCTGAAAACCATAAAAATTGGCATAACGCACTATTGAACGCAATTTGGGCTGACAAAGTAACTCCTAAAATTGTTGTGGGTAATTCACCTTTCTTTTTGTTTATGGCAGAGAAGCGATTCTTCCACCACATGTCCTTCTTCCATCTCTGTAGTTATTGCAGAAGGTACAAGAAGAAGACTGTCCCCCCTTGGAGAGTCGAATTAACGCTTTGTTAAAGTTAGATGAAGTAAGGTCTCAAGCAAAACGAAATTTGGATCAACATCAACTCATTGTTAAAAACTGGTTTGATTCCAATTCTGCCTCTGACAGAAATTTTGACGTAGGTGACCTTGTCCTTAAGTGGTACAAACCTCATGAGGGAAAATGAGAGCATACTAAGTTTCAGAACTTGTGGTTGGGACCATTTTTAATTGCTGAGAAACTAGGTCCTAGTTCTTTTAGCCTGCAAAATTTAGAGGGATAGTCAGATACTTTCCCGGTGAATGGCCAAGCTCTCAAAAATTACTTCACCTGATGAAGCTCCCATACACCCTTTGTAAATACTTTTTGTTTTGTTTTACTTGCTGTTTGTTTTTCTTTTTTGGTTTGTTTTGGTTCTCATTTCTGCTTATCAATCTTTCTTTTGAAACACACATGCCTGCACCATGGGCTAGCTTAGACAAAGAAAACAAAAAAAACTTCCCCTTGAAAATGACTGTTGAAAGTTCTCAAAACATCAATTGTTGTATTTCTCTGAAATTGTAGCCTTGTTGAAGATGACTTTTTGCTTGAAAAATGTTTTCTTGGTTTCAATATGCAAGTGAATGTATTCACGACCATCTATAAAAATCATTTTTACGTTGTCCCTATTCTTTAAGAGAACAACTCAACGATGTCTCCCTGTTCTTGAAAGTTGGTTTTATTAATAAAATATTTCTAGATCTTGATGAAGGACAGCTCGAAAAATTTTCAAGGTCTGTGACATATCAAGCTGTGTTAAAAAACTAGAATTTTCAACATCACCCCACTCTATTGAATATCTTTAAAAACTATAATATAAACTTTCAGAGAGTTGTGGGAAGTGCTTGTAAACCCACCAGGACACTGAACAGGTCTGTTGGTAGCAAGTAAATGCATGCATGACGCCAAGATAACTTTGCCAGGGTACTAAACAGGCCCACTGGCAGCGAAGCAATGTCAGGTAAAAGAAAATTCTCAGATATGGATTTTGTTTTGGCCTTAAAAGTCCTTCGTTCTGATCTGAAAATTCTTGACAGGATACAGATATCAGAGTGGGTTAATTGACATCCCTGTCGAGGCTATGGACGCTTGCTGGCAACAGAAACCCTGTCAACAGTATTGAAGATTTTAACTTAACATCATGGATCTCTTTTGCCAAGATTGTCACTAGTTTTCGTTTCTTTAAAAATAAAAGTTGTCTGAAATCGGAATGCGTTATGATTATTTGACATATTCAAACAACTTTTTGGTTGTTTTCGATTTGAATTTTTTCAGATTATTCTAACCTAAACTCGTTCATGTGACAGAGATAATTGCTTCTCCTAGTAGGTCGCCATTGTTGGCAGCGATTATATAATTATTATTTTTATAAGCTGCCTACACAGGGTCTATGAAATTTTATTACTCTTCATGCGTTTTTCCCTAAAAGACATTTGTAAATCGTCGTATTTTACTTATCATCTATTCATGCTTCATTTTCATGACTGAAAGCATGAAAACTTGCAACTATCGTTACCATTTTGTTTTAAATTTTCATTGAAGGAAAATGGTTTATTTAATATGGAGTTCAATTCTTTGCCAGGAAGGTATCACCCAGTTGTGTTTTTCACCTTGTCAAATCATAAGCATGTCCAAGAGATTGATAGTCTTAACAAATGAAAGGCCCCACCATTTGATATTGTTTGTATTGGTTTTGGTTTTCTCTTTGATCACATTGCATTCACAAAAAATTTGATTATTCGTTTGCCCAACTTTGTAATCAAAATATGATGTGCACACTTATGCTTTCTGAGTACTTTTTTCCAAGCCTGTACTTAATACCAAGGTGGCATACGATGTAAATGATTTCCATTACTCCTTAGCATGGTTTCGGGTTTCACAAAACTCTTCACATGTGTTTTGATTAAACACCCTACCCATCGTTTGAATCATTACAACATGTATTTTTAAAGCTCGAGGCTATGGCTCTGTTTCATTTTTGCAAACCCTACATGTGTGTTGTGCGTTAATTACCCGTCCGTTTAGTAAGGCTCCAGTGGTAAGGGTCGAACCGAATGAAATCCAAACCCCGCTCTCATATGATAATGCTAGGGAAGATTAGGAAAGGAATGGTTGGCATATTTTCATCAAAAAGTTTCAGGGTTTTAATCTTCAGCTCGCCCAAGAGTTTGCCTTAAAATTTGATGGTTGTAGGAAAAAAATTGGTGATGTGCAATTGGAAGTAACCGAAGAGTTCCTAAGTCAAGCCATGAGATTGCCAGCGGTTGGTCAGAAATGGTTCAAAAACGCGAAAGTGGAGGAAGTCCCTTGGACTTTACTGTTTACCTCACGAAAAATAACCAGATGTGATAGAGGTATGCCAATTTTGTTCTTGAAAACTAGGTGGCATGATTTACTTGATGTAGTGAAGCAATTCATCACATGTGAGGGACGATTCAGACTTGTTTTCCTATATCATTTATGCCTGCTTATAAGTTTTATTGGTTTTCCGTTGAATTTGCGTTATTACCTACTCAGAAGTCTGTATAAAATGGGGAAAAGATTTAGGAAACAGAGGTAAGATTCAAGTGTGTTTCATCATGGCCTGATTAAAATCATCCTCATGCATCAGTTAGAGTCACAAAATGACTGTTGGGATTCGTTCATTATTCGAAATGGTTTTGGTAACCCTGAGTTGGGAGAAGTAGATAAGCTAGTCATTGAGGAAACCCTTATGAACCCTATGACCTCTCTTCCACCTCTCCAGGCTTGTGATTTCTCCCCTAACAGCGAACCCTCAAGCTACCCTAAGGTCATTCAATAGGAAATTCAACCGGTTACACATCCAAAGGATTGTATTAAAACTATGAAGAAACCTACATGAAAGAAGTTAAAAGGTAGTGTTGATGTCAATTTCAAAAGAAAAATAGTTGGTTGGTTAATTTCCCGAAGTCTTTGAAATAAAACAAACCCCCATGCAGACACGATCAACGTGATTGAAGTGAGCGAAAGATCAGACTCAGAAATTGAAAAATTCCTTGCTGAAGAAGACCTTGTGTCATTCGGGCTATACCCTGACCGACCCTATAACTATGTCGATAATTTGCCTCCTTGTTTGAAAGATAACCCAGAGTTCCTTGGTATCCAGCTCTGCAATAAATCTGATATCCATATGGATGGTTCTCCGATCCGTAATCTTGTTTGTTCTAATGAAAATGCCTCACAGTCACAATGTGATGTATGCCTATCATGGATCGACAGATACTATACCGATGTCCCGTTTCTACAGTCACGAGTCAAGTCTTTAAGAGACCAAGTTGATATGTTAACAAACAAAAACAACAGACTTGAATCCATCATCCAAGGGAACGAGAAGCATTTGAAAACTACAGGTCATGTAATTTTCAAAAACGTAGAGGTAGCTACAGCTATCGTTAACTCCAAAGTTTCTTGATATGATTTGGTTTTATGATTAGAGGTATGATTTTGTTAGCATGATTATTGTCATTCTTATGTTAGGATATTTGGTTTTATTGAATAAACTATTTTTATTATTAATATTAGCCTGTTTTATTTATTCAATAAAATGAGATTGCATTTGCTATTATAACTAGCTATAAAATCGCAAGATTCTGTAGCCAGTTAAGAAAATTCGAATTGTTTAATTTGATGACAGAAAACATATCTAAGATCTTCCTATTTTCTTTTGTTTTCAGGATAATTAAGGAGCTCATGATTTCAAAGATGAAATGAGGCACTTTTGAGATCTCGCAGCCATATCTATTATCTATTTTGAATAAACAGAATTAGACTGTTGGTAGTTTTTTGATATCTAGTGAAATCAGGGTGGTTGCATCCCCCTTTATTTTTTGAAATCAATTTGATCTTATGAACAGGAAACAGTTATGTTTCCTGAAACCTATATAAACATATTATTTTGTAAACATTGCATCATCTTGGCCTGGGGCAAGAGTATGGGTGTTTTATCATAGACTTGAATGGAATAGAATGCAC
The DNA here is from genome assembly GCA_009831015.1 of Picea engelmannii. Lineage (NCBI taxonomy): Eukaryota > Viridiplantae > Streptophyta > Pinopsida > Pinales > Pinaceae > Picea > Picea engelmannii. The sequence continues at coordinate 76,903 of ML785562.1, forward strand.
ATTACAACTTTAGCTTTTCTGTATGATGTTTTGATTCAAGTTATCTTTATGCCGATTTGAAAATAGATGGTGATTGCTTTCGTTGTCATGATTTATTGCAAGTTGATATGATTCATTTTTATATGCTGTCCATATTTTATGTTTCAGATATAATATATACATAGTGATCATCTATCCAATTTAAATTAGGAGATTTATCTCTAATTTCTGTTGAATGTTTACATGCAAGTTCTTACAGGAAGATTTATTTTGTCATAGTTACTTGCAAATCATAAGATCACTATAA
>ML785562.1:82750-103265 GCA_009831015.1 Picea engelmannii
ATTTCTACATGTGGATCTGGAAGAAGAAATATACATGAAGAAACTAGAAGGATTTGTAGTGAAGGGAAATAAAGAAATGGTATGTAGGATGAAAAAGTCCATGTATGGGTTAAATAAATCACCAAGGATGTGGTATACAAAATTGGATACTTATATATTGGGACTTGGCTTCACAAGGATCAAATCCAATCACTTGTGCACTTCATTTTTCTTTGTTTGTTAATTTGTCTGTGACATGTGGGACTAACCTGTGGCTAAGAAACTGCGACTTAGGGGCATATAAGCCATCAAAATCACTCATGGATCGCACCCGACCTGAGCCACAACAAACCTTAACATGGTTGTATTTTTGTCCCTACATGTTTCGAACCAGTGACTTTAACACCACGAAGCACCTTACTAGCACACTCTGTCACCGACTGTCCTACACCTCAGGGACTTGTGTATTTCAATTTAGTAGGTGATCATATTGTCTATTTTTTCTTGTATGTAGATGATATGTTATTGATAGGAAATGAAAAGGAAATTATCCAGTATTTGAAAACTCAGTTTTCCTCTAAATTTTACATGAAATATGTTGGTGTTACAAAATTTATTTTGGGCATGGAAATTAAAAGCGGTCAGGAAAAAAAATATATGGTTGAATCAAATAAAATATGTTGATTCAATATTGGAAAGGTTTAATATGAAGGAATGTAGACCGGTCAAAGTCCCTATTCCTGTAGGTGTAAATTTATCTTCAAATTAGTGCCCCAAGACACATGAAGAGGAAGAGGACATGTCTTTTGTTCCATATGCTAGTGCATTTGGAAGTTTGATGTATGAAATGATTTATACTAGACTTGACATTGCACATGCATTGGGAGTTTTGAGTAGGTATATGCCAAATCCATGAAAGGAGCATTGGATAATAATAAACAGGGTTTTCAGGTATTTGCATGGCACTACTAGTTATGGATTGTGGTACAAAGGAATACCATGATTGGACATAGTGTTGGAAATATATGGATTTGTTGATGCAGACTGAGCTAGAGATATGGATCATAGAATATCTACAAGTGGGTATGTGACATGTGTTTAACCTATTTGGAGGAGTAATCGGTTGGATGAGAAAAATACAACCTGTAGTGGCACTCTTAACTGTAGAAGTCAATACATGGTATCCACTCAAGCAAGCAAGGAAGAAATATGGTTACAAATATTGTTTTTAGGTATTTGGTTTGTAGAACAAGTTGTAAGGATAAATTGTGATAGTCAGAGTGGAATATTCTTGACGAGGAACCCAACTTATCATTCTAGGAAAAATCATATCAATGGTCAATATCATTTTGTCATATACATGGTTGAAGAGAAGAAGGTTTTCTTGGTAAAGGCAGACACTTTGGAGAATGTTGTAGATTCATTAACAAAATGTGTGAGCACTGAAAATTTCTCTTGGTGTCTGTTATCACTCCAGGAAACTCTCCTAGGCTGTAAGTCGGAGATGCCTGGTAACTAACTCTTTTTGGGAAATATTTTCTTAAAAATTGATGTATTTTTGGATCAAGATGAATATCTAGGGACTGGACTATCAAGACTGTCTAGAGATATCAAATATCACAAGGCCTTCTAGGAATGAAATCAGACAAGGTTTGATTAAATAGAAGAGAAGATAGCTATTGAACCAGATTATACTCATATAAAACAAGCAAAATGGGTTTAAGAACTAAGGAAATAACTTAAGATTCTTAACTTAATCAATCAGTTAGTGAGATGATAGTCACATGTATATTGAATAAGTGCCAATAAAGAAATCATTCACTCATAAGATATCAGAGAACAGAAAAGAAAAAGTCTGACAACACAACTGAAGGAAGTTTGCAATGTTTCATATATTAAGAATAAGTCTCTTTTACAGTAGAAGCATGTAGAACCCAAAATCGAACCCTTTAGTTTGTCTTCTATCCTAAGCTTTATAGATTTACAAAGTAGTTATGGGATCCTAAAAACAAGGATCAGATATACTAATAATAGTAACTCAAAATTCAGTTGCAAAAGAGGTGGGATGATTCCCCAAAATGAGGTCAATCCCAGATTTCTCTCTGTTGATTGTTGGTGTAGTACAGAACAACCTCCCAAGGCTAAATGATGACTCTCCAGATAAGATAAATTCAAATATGCTGAGGTGGAAAAGTGTCCTGATTTTCTATCTTGTTTAAAGATATCAAACACCTCCTTTTTCCACAATCTGTCAAAACTAACTGTTGGATTTGCTTTGATAATTCATCAGATGTTCATTCGAAAAGATTGCAAACCTTTTCAACTCGAAAAAACTTGATCTGTGTAAAAAATTGATTTTTCTGAACATGAAAGGCTTTTGGTGGTTACTTGGAAAGATTCTGGGTGAATTAACTACCGAAAGCGCAGCTTTCGGTGGTTAATGAACAGTCGTCCTGTTCGCCTAAACCACCGAAAAGGAAGGTTTTCCAGAAATAATATGCTTTGGGAAAAATCGATTTTCTCAGCCGTGGAATGTCCATTTTGCATGATCCAATAGTCGATCGAAATCTAAAGATCATAATATTTCCAATGGTGCAATCAGATTTGGATTTGGATCTAGGGAATCTAGAAAAATTTTCCTTACAAGATTAGGCATCGTTCTTTCAAAAATGCCAGTGCGTTTTTTATCGCTAACATCTGGCTCCAACTGGGATGGATACCTCCGTGTGAGGTCTCCAAGAACCTAGAAGACCTTATGCCTTTAGTATTGGGCCATGGAGTCATTCATCCTTTTCGGTGGTTAATGAGCACACACAGTCTCACCTAAACTACCGAAAACATTAACTTACCCAAAAATCAAAACTTGATGAATCTCGATTACCTGCAAGAGTACAAAGACCTCAGGGCTTGCTAGACGAATCTCCTCTCTCTCTGACTAAACTTGTAATCTCCTCCTGATGGGTTTCATCTTGCAACTCTCCTTCCATAGAAGTGGCAATTTGAGCAAGGGACTCTAATCCAAGTGGTCTAGTTGTTTGGAATTCGTTCCAAAAGAGGAAAAATCCCCAGTCCACCTGTTTCTTCTTCATAGTTTCTTTAACAAGAAGGGTAATGAGCCCCTTGTTGTAGTGCCCATCACAAGTGATATATACAAAAATTTATTTCAGCAATGCCTGCCACTAAGGTTCCAGAAAGGACATTGGAATGTCCTTCTTCGAAATCAAGTCTTTGTGAATGGGCAACAAATAAGATTTGAACTCTATATTTGATAGTACTTGGATTTGAACCAACACTCTCCAGTTCTTAGCAGACCTGTAAACTCTGCTATAGATGCTTCATCAATGATGAATTCTTCTCTCCCTATTTTGGCAGACCTTCCATCATATACAGTTGCAAAGGATTATGCTACCTGTTGGTGAAAGCTAGTCCATTTCTCACAATATGTGAATACTCCTGCTTGTTTGAAAAGGTCTGCTACCTTTGGATGCGCCTCCAAGTACCAAACACCATCAACCTTGGCCCTTAAGACCGGTCCATAATTTGCCATAATTGACTACTGATGGGTCCCTCAAATCCAGGGATTATGCGTGCAATTGATGAACAGATAGGTCACTTGAGGAGAAAGTGTTGATACTTCTGTCTGTAATGCATTGACACTTCTTTCGAGCTCTGAAATATATTGCAACTTCCTTACTCGGGATCTTTGTGCAGATTGTCTATTGGCTAAAATTCATTTCACCTTTTTTTGGATCAAGATCCATTGTCGATGACGATGTAGGCATTTCAATCTTTACTGCTTGCTGGAATGGTTGCTCACCTTTGCAAACATTTTGAACTTCTGGCTCACTTTTGAACTGACCTGATACAATCATGACTTTCTCCTCCATAGAAGTCTCATTTAACTTAATTTTCACCTGGCCAAAACACCTCAAACATAAAAATAGAACTTTGATACTGATGCAATTAATTATGTTTCATCATTATAATCCACCCTCGAGGCATTTGGGACAATAAAACTCGGACCTGTGCAAAAATTGTAGCATTCTGCCCTATTTCTGCGCTTTTGGTAGTTAAAGAGACAAAATTTTGAAAACGTTGACTACGAAAAGCTCCGCCTTTTGGTGGCTAATGAACAATTGAAATGTTCGCCTAAGCCACAAAAACTTGTAACTTAAAAATAGTTTAAAATGTGTTACCTCTCTAAAATCTTCTGCATTCTGAGCAAGGTCTTCCAAGCCAAGATTTCCTTTGGGCAAAAGAAAGCTTGATTGAAGGCTCTTCGTGCTCCCTTGTTGATCACATTTCACAAGGTTTCTGCAGATTTTATCGTGACTTAAAGGATCATCACTGGCGCTTCCAGAATTTGATTTCAATCTGTCATTCTCTTTAACTATTTTTGCCTCTCCATCTGATGCAATGTCCTCCATGTTAATAGTTACTGATGTGGAAAATTTTGCATAGGTGGGAAGCAACACCAGTCACCAAGTTGCCAATTAGCATGAGAGAAACAAGACAAGAGTGTCAATTTCTTAGGGTCCTACTGCTGCTGTCTAGATCTGAATCACCTACAGTTTTAGTTTCCATCCATACCAGACCCTCTTGTTTGGAGTTTTGGAGTATGTCTTCTCTGTACAGGCCTGTGGCAGGTGATTTGGAAGCAGTTTTTGAGCAATCTTTGATGAGCTGCCAAAAAGATGTCTTTTGATTAATTCTTATCTTGAAAAATGTGATGGTCACTGAAATCCATTCTATCAACGTGTGTTGCACCCAGCTTCACAAAATAAAAGAAAATATTTGCAATCTTAAGCTCTTTTGTATGGCTAACGAAAGTGACTCTGGACAACGAATGCCAGAAACACACAAAACAACCATATTGTGCACTATGTTCAAAGGAATCATTGAAGGTTGGAACTTTAATCTGAAGAAATAGCACGGAACCATTCTGTTACCAGAAATAGGGATTTCCTCCTCAAGTACACATCCCAACATAGCCATGATAGATTGATGTTTTTCTTTTGATATCAAATGTGTATGATGCAAGAGTAGATGCTGGCACTGCCGATATATTTCCAAACAAAAATAGAACCTGTATGATGAGTTGTCTCTCCAAACTGGAGTTTTGACCGTCCTCTGCCACTTGGATGGATTTGGAGGTGAAATTGCATGCCTGGATCAGAGATTTACGGGTTGTTTTGTTCACGACTCTCGAATCTTCGTCGATGGTTAGAGTGTTGCCACTTTGTCTTCTTCATCTTCCACGTGGCCACGTCTCTCACTGTTCTGATCTCTATCACAATATTGATGATTGGTTCTTTGATCACCAGTCCAGGATGAGCCACTGCGTGAGGCAGTTCTATGACTTGTCTCGTGTTTCTCATTATCACCAGATGCTGAACCAGCCTTTGGTTGATAAAATTCCTGAGGATTTTGATTTGAGAATGGCTGAGAATGTTCCTATGGATTCTGTCTCTTCGGAATCTCTATTGGTGCTTGCTGATTGTTCATATCTTGTCTCTCGTGTTGCCCAGCTCCAGGAGATGACTCTGAAGCTCTTGGTATGGTAGTAGCCTGATGTTTACGACTCTGGACAACAGTGGCTTGGGCATGTTCATGACTGTCTTTTCTCCTTGCGATACCTACACCATAGTTTTCCCCAGTTTGTTGCCAGTGGCCCTGTCCTGAGGATACCCGATGTTGTTGATATGATGAAGAATTTGTGGCTTTCTTATGTTGTTCTCTTTTTGGTCCCCCTTTCTAGGAGCTTTTTGCAGATCCATTTACAAACCAGACAAGGCATTTCCGTATCCAACATGACTGGCATTTATCCAAGCCTCAAATTGAGATAATGAAATGCAATATCTACAAGCCTTTGAATTGATGCCAGTTCGCGGCATCATAAAATACGAGGCTTTAACTACTAGTTTGAGAAAAGAAATGTGCAAGGTATCCACTTTGTTAAAACAACTGGTATTTTCCTGTATTCACTGAGCCACTTGGAAGATTTCTCGAAATGGTCTTTACATGCGAAAACCTGGGTCCTGGTGCACTAATAGAAGGCTCCTTTCATGACACAGAATATCTACAAGGGTAAGATGTGCTACCTTGACCTGAAATATCTTCACTATAATACTCTGAGGGCTTTGAATAGGATAAGGTTTCATTCTGATGTTGGTCCAGACAAGAATCTTTATCAAAAGAGTTATGTTCTTCCTTGATTTGTAATCTTGACTTTTGATCTAAGTTTCCAACTGAAACTTCCTGCACAAAGGAACATTCTTTTTCAACATGCAGACCTTTCTCCCTCATCTTCTGAACATCTTCTGCCTCCCAGTTTTGTTCAGCCTCTCTTTTGGTTATCTTCTCCTCTAGCTCAAGATGCTTGTTCTTTGTATTTGCTTTCCTCTGTTTGGCAGCTCCCCGGACATTCCACCAGGTCTAAACCAATTATCTCTAAATGCACCCTTTTCCCTATTTGACTCATATGTATTCCGGATATTTTATCCTCTGTAATGAACGTCTGACCCATAACATCTTGAAGGGTTTGCAACCTGCCTCTCAAAAAATTGCTTGCCATTAGAAGAGGAATCCCTATTTATGTAGCGTTCTGCCCTGTTTCAGCTTTCACCATGAAAAATTAAAACCTGCCTGTAGACTGTTTGTTTATTCGACAACCAATAATTGAAAGGATCTAACTGCTCATATGGGGAGCTTATTTTCTTTTTGCCTATTCCTACACTAACACTTTGCACTGCTTCTTAATCACGTAAACTCATGCTTCCAATGAAGCCATGTAAGAAATTTATTTACATGCATCATGCTAGATCTTGTCCCGAACAACAATGAAAGCCATATCATGCAGAAAAGAGGTTTAAATAGATGATAAAAACAATCTTCTTCTGACAAAAATATCCTTGGGTTTATGCTGCTCATAGAATCCAAATAGTCAGCAATAGGGTCATCGAATTCACAAAGAAATACCTTTTTGAACTGTTGATCCAACTGAAAATTGAAATGATGTTGAAAGCTGCCTTTACTGATATCACTATTGAATGTAGGTTGTTCAACCCTTACCAGAGAAACATGTAGGATGGACTGTTGATCTGGACTTTTCAGCCCCTCACCTTCTTCTCCATATTTGCTGCAATTCCCCTGTGTCTGCACATATGAAAGATTAAGGCTGCCTTCATCATCTACTGCAGATCCAAATCTGGGATTTAGGTCTTCTCTGTTATTGGGATCAAGAGACTCATGACTAGTATCAATTACAACATCGACACACTCTTGATCATGATTCTTGTGTTCTAGCTGAAGATTAGACAGTCCCTGCAAATCTGGAATTTGTAGGTTGTCCTCATCAACCTCTACAGATCTGAAACTGTCACTTGTTATCTTGTTAATTTGATCATCATTTCCATTTTTTTCAGAAGAAACAATATGATTTTCGTGACAACCTAAAACAGTGGATGCATTTAATACGATGTCAAAAGCATCACTAAAGTTATCATGGTGTGAATCACTGATCTCTTGCTCATAATGAAGAATATCTTCTACAACAACATATTTTTCATGAGTATCTAAATATTTAGTCAATAATTGAAATTCATGACAACATTGAGGATAGATAAGATCAGCCGGAAATATCCCCTTACAAAACACATGGAAGGCAGCATGAAAATCAGCCAAAGAGCTGATACTAGCAATAGGCAAAGATTGGTACCAATCACGAGCAATCCCTTCTAATGAAAAAAAAAAGAGCCGGATCTGAACATCCTCATGCACTACGTGCAACCGATGCATGTAATCATGAAAGTCCAACAAATGTTCAGCTGGCACTTCCCACTCTTCTCCTCGAAATCTGGGAAGAAATTTCTCCCATTCATCTCTAATAGGTACTTGATTAGGGAAACCAACAATGCTTGAAAAATCACATAATGCATACCTCTTGGCTAAGATCCTATTCATATCATACCAGTGGAGTCACCAACAATTTTCTGAACAATGGAGTCGCCACTGAATTCGTCCTTCATGGAGTAGCCAAATAGATGATTACAACCAAATGATGTCCATGCTTTGTCTATCATCAAAGATGGATCTATGTCATCTCCTAGGGAAGCTGAGCTTCGATCTCATCTCCCCGGAAATGACGCCAATTTGTTATCACTCCAGGAAACTCTCCTAGGCTGTAAGTCGGAGATGCCTGGTAACTAACACTTTTTGGGAAATATTTTCTTAAAAATTGATGTGATTTTTGGATCAAGATGAATATCTAGGGACTGGACTGTGTGTTTAAGATTGTCTAGAGATATCAAATACCACAAGGCCTTCTAGGAATGAAATCAGACAAGGTTTGATTAAATAGAAGAGAAGATAGCTATTGAACCAAATTATACTCATATAAAACAAGCACAATGGGTTTAAGAACTAAGGAAATAACTTATGATTCTTAACGTAATCAATCAGTTAGTAAGATGATAGCCACATGTAGATTGAATAAGTTCCAGTAAAGAAATCATTCACTCATAAGATATCAGAGAACAGAAAAGAAAAAGTCTGACAACACAACTGAAGGAAGCTTGCAATGTTTCATATATTAAGAATAAGTCTCTTTTACAGTAGCAGCATGTAGAACCCAAAATCGAACCCTTTAGTTTTTCTTCTATCCTAAGATTTATAGCTTTACAAAGTAGTTATGGGATCCTAAAAACAAGGATCAGATATACTAATAATAGTAACTCAAAATTCAGTTGCAAAAGAGGTGGGATGATTCCCCAAAATGAGGTCAATCCTAGATTTCTCTATGTTGATTGTTGGTGTAGTACATAACAGCTTCCCAAGGCTAAATGATGACTCTCGAGATAAGATAAATTTGAATCTGATGAGGTGGAAAAGTGTCCTGATTTTCTTTCTTGGTTAAAGATATCAAACACCTTTGAAACACCTCCTTTTCCCACAATTTGTCAAAACTAACTATTGGATTTGCTTTGATAATTCATCAGATGTTCATTCGAAAAGATTGCAAACCTTTTCAACTCGAAAAAACCTGATCTGTGTAAAAAATTGATTTTTCTGAACATGACAGACTTTCAGTGGTTACTTGGAAAGCTTATGGGTGAATTAACTACCGAAAGAACAACTTTCGGTGGTTAATGAACAGTCATCCTGTTCGCCTAAACCACCGAAAAGGAAGGTTTTCCAGAAATAATCTGCTTTGGGAAAAATCAATTTTCTCAGCCGTGGAATGTCCATTTTGCATGCTCCAATAGTCGATCGACATCTACATATCATAAGATTTCCAATGGTGCAATCAGATTTGGATTTGGAGCTAGGTAAGCTAAAAAAAATTTCCTTACAATATTAGGCATCGTTCTTTCAAAAATGCTAGTGTGTTTTTTATCGCTAACAGTGTCAAGAATCAATGGAAATTTCTACCTTAGATTATACATCATAAAATTATGTGCCCCCTATATGCAAAGCAAAAAATAAGTAGAATAATTTTGGGTATGTGTTATATTCTTTGCATGATTGTACTCCCCCTATAACTATACTAGTGTTTAAAATATAGACAGAGCAAATAACTCCCTAAATTTCAATCTAGTTTATAAACTACCCCAAACATACCAAAATGCATGAACAAAAAGTAGTGGAAGAGAAGATCAATAACCATACCTTTTATTCAATGTTTGGTGATGATCTCCTCAAGCTATGTAGCTCCCAACACTGCAAGTATCATACCAAAGCTTAACTGCATCCAAAACTAGGAAAACAAGGCTAAAAGCATGTTATTTATATTCATATATTAGGGTTATATATCAATTGTTATGTATAAATCAAAGAAAAGACATAAAACATCATCATTTGGGATAGGGAAAATAGATTCTTTTATTCATTAATCAAAGATTGAAGATTACAATCCTTGCAAGACGACACTCTACAAACCTGGTCTGGGATCCTCTTAACAATGCTCCAAGTGTACCTTCAATAAGCCTCTTCTCACAATCTATTGATCACCTAAAGGGAAGCGAATGGATTGTATGGAAGAAAAGAGGATGGAGAGGGAATGTTGAGGCAATAACTCACAAAATGTTCCAAATGGTTGGGCAAGGAAAGGAAGGGAAATTGGGTATAGTTTCACCATTCTAATGCTTTGTTGTGGAATAAGACCCTAAGACCTCATTTTATATGAAAAAGGGATGGTTGTTCTATTGAGGGATGGGATATAACAGGTGAATTGGTTGGGAAACCTCCAATAACATATAAATTCCACCGAATTCCTTACAAATTCTTAATTTTTGCAACTTTTGGAGGTATATGTGGGTTGTTTAGTGTGCAACAAGTGTATGTAGTAATTGTCTCTCTGAGGTGGGCATACCCATGCTAGGGATGAACTAAATCATGGCTACCAATCAAATACACTGCAGATCCATGTCATATAACTATATAAAGTGTATCCACAAGTAATACATAGTGGATCTACATCTCAAAATCAGCCAAAGATATACAAGTACAATATGCATCTTCAAGAAGCTAGTGATGCTTGTGGCTGGAGATGAAGTCCTCATAACTCGAGTAAAAACTTCAAGGTCTTCAAAACTTATGTAGGATTACAATGGGAGTGTAAGACTCACTACTTTGAGGTCCTCGACAATCTGTGAGGAAAATACTGGAGGATCCCTATGATCAGTAAAATAAATTCGTCAATTTTGAATCTAGATTTGACTGGACTCTCAGTATGGTCAACTCATGAAAGTCAAGAGAAAAAATCAAGAAAAGATGACTCAATTTGGGTAAAAATTCCCTTGGACAAAAGCACGAAAGATGATCAGACTTAGGAAGCATGGCATTGACACAAGTTTGTGATGTAGGAGGCAACACAAACTCTCCATATGTTTGGAAGAGTAACCAAACGGAGGACACAAATCTATGTAGAGAGAAAAACTTCCTAAGGTCATACTAGATCCCAATGCTTGACAAACAAGTGGAAGGATGTGCTTTGTCCAAAGGATACTGTCTTTGCTGCCGAAAAAAAAATGTATATTTCTCATCCCCTCTTTTTGGAATATTTGATTTTTTTCCTTTTTCCTTTTTTAAAGAGCTTAAGTAACACCCTAGGATTCGAAGCCCCATTTTAAACAATGTATTGTTACATTGTTGAGAGGCCAGAGTGACCAAACAATTATTAAAAGGCCAGTGTGCCCAAGAAATGTAATGTTTTGATCATTATTAATAATACATACATCGTTGGTTGCTAGATGGACAAAGACTAGAGTTATAGGGGGCTATGATTCCAAAAGAGAGTGGGATTGAGGGGATACATGTTTATTTACTATTTTTATTTACCCTTTGGTCTAAGGGGGAGGATCAATTACATGGGATTCTTGGGGAATTCCAGGAGGTTCTTGATTCCCCCAAAATTACTTAAACTTGCCTCTGGTCTGATGAGGAGTTCGACTGATAGATCGTTCACTCCTTCATTTTCTTTCTCACTCGTTCATTCATTTCATCCTTACCCGCATCTTGATTTGGGGAAAGGGAACCAAAATGCCGAATATTATCCATGGTATTGTTGGATGTAGTGGTTGTTGGTGTGATCTAGCCACCACTTGAGGCCTGCATGTCTGAGATGCGTTGGCCTGTGTCCATCTTTGTTCACATCTGTGAGTCCTAAGAGTCCCAACATTGAGATTCTGGACCAGTTGTGCTAAATCCCTATAAGGAGAAGGACTTCATGAGGAGCTGCGTGGCAGAGAAGGGTGGAGGTCCATTCTCTTGGGTGGTGCAAGCTAGGTAGAAGAGAGATGGGTGCTTGTATTATTGTGAGTGTTGGGAAATCCTATCAGAGCTTGAGTGTGGACTGGTTTGGGAAGCCAAGTAACAGTCTGGAACCATCCTTGTGGATTCATAGCCCTGGGTTGGGGGTGACACTGTTGTTGATATTTGGAACAGTAGTGCCTATGGTTGGGTGGAATGTCCTTGGTCTATAGTCAGTTGGTGTCTTCTTTTATAAATATAAGTGCTCTCTGTTATGGCATTATATACCTGTATATGAATGTATTTTTGTTGTGTATTTAATTATCGTTTAATTGAATCTTTAGAATATGTGTTCTTACTAGTTATTTCTATGCATGTCATTGAATCCTTTTATTTTATGCATCCTTATTAACTTGAAAGGGTATTGATAAGAGAAATAAGTCCAAGAGTGGCTTGAAGGTGATGTACCCCAACATGTGGGTGGTTGGGTATGTTACAGTTTTCTATCAGAGCTTCTGGTTGAAACACCGGGCCGGTATGGGTTGGGTCTGTTGGTTAGAGTCTCATGATCGAGATCGAATTCTGACCGTGAAATTGAAAAGATCGGGAGGAATGGCATTGAAAAGTCTACGTAGGAACTAGAATTTCAGAGGTCCTTTGTCAGGGTTCAAAGGTTCATGACCATTCCCTTCGAATTCGAAAGAGATAGCCACTGTGGGATCAATAGAGATCGAGGATTGTTGGATTGGAGGGCGGGTGAACAAGGGTCGTCCGATGAAAATGAAGAAAAGGTTAATTCAATACCTTGAGATCCCATTGGAGAGAGAGAGATCGATGTCCATGAGGTATTTCAGGGGCCCAAGTTGCATGAGATTTAATTCCCAGGTGGTCCCGCAATACAAACCACGGTTCCATTGAGGGGTTATGTGTCAACGTCGGAAGAATTGTGGGGTGAAAGGAGGGTTAATCCAAACCGCCAATGCATGCCCTTGAAAATTGAAAGGCATTAAGTGACGTGACATGATAGTGCTCGAACCATCGAAACTATGAAGAGCCGAAGTGGATTCAAATCATTGATCGAGGTGGATACATGGCAGGAGTTCCTTCACTTCGACGGATAACCACTTTGAAAGAAAGACAGATGCAAAAAAAAAAATATCCAGAACTCCTGAAGGCCCGAAGCCTAGAGTTCATCTAGGCCATCCATCAACAAGGAAACATGATGCTAGATCTCTGAATTTGGAGACTTAGTACTCTAGAAGGTTTTGCAGAGCGAAGCACTAGGGAAAGAATTACCTGAAGTCCTGAAGTCCGGGGTTAATACAAATCATCTGATAAGGGAGACACATGTCGGAAGATTGGCGAGTTCAGGAAATCAAAGTTTGGGAAAATTGGAAGTTCGCTAGTGCGGAACTCCTGAAGTCCTGAAGCCCAAAGAGACGAAGTGGAGGGGCACGATGACATCACCTAGAGGTGATGTGGACCCCAGAATTTCGAAGTGACGTGCCTTGCAGACGTCACCTAGGATGAATTGGACACATGGGATGTGTGCCACATGTGAGTGAGTTTTGAACATGTGGAATATTGAAATGTCAGTTAGAATGAGACACGTGTCAACCACCTAATTGGGCCTCGTGTCTGCTTCTATTATTTTTCCACGTAGTGACAGATTGTGCAGTTCGGAGACTGAAAACTCTAGAGGAAAAAATATGTGACAGTTGGCGTTGGGTCGATAACTCCCAAAGAGCCGAAGGGATTCACAACCATTGATCTGTACAATACACGTGTCGACGGATTGTCTACTTTAGGTGAAATCACTCCGGAATAAAGTGAAGGCAGAGATTTTGAAGCTCCTGAAGCCCAAAGAGCCGAAGTGATTCATAACTTTTGATCTGTGCGAGGACACACGTCGACAGATCGTGAACTCTAGGTAAAATCATTCTAGGAAGAATCAAGTAGGGAAATTTGAAACTTCTGAAGGCTGGAGTCTCGAAGTGGACTAGAGCCATTGATTTGAGGAGGATGCGTGGCCCCTGATCCCAAAATTTGGGTACGAAGTACTCCGAGGGAGAGAGAAGTCCCAAAGTGGATCTTGATCATTGATTGTGAATAAGGATGAGGACCATTGATTGGGTCCTACTTGAAGGTTCTGAAGTTCATAAGTCCCAAAGCTTTGGATAAGTGTTTTTTCAGCTAAGCACAGGGTCATGACTGTGGTCGCATTAAATTGAGAGTTAAGGGAAGAAGGGCCAATGGCCGAATTTTTTTTTTTCAAGACAGAAAAGTGATAAGGAAGGATTTAGCGCATGGTTTCTAGTCATGGTCACCTCGGAAGGTGGTTTGAAGGAAGTGCCTGTGCATAATTAAATTTTGTTTTGGCTAAAGGATAACATGGAAGTGTTATATGATGCAAATTGACACATCTATGCTCTTTGCGAATGGAAAAAAAAGAAAAAAGACTTGTAACATGGTTTGACAAATTTTGTTTATCATAATCATAATTCTAACAAAATGGTCGCTTGCACATTTTGCAGAATTAATGGGTTTAAACATATCATCTAAAAATGAGCATTGAATAAATAAAAGAAGGTGAGGAAGCCTCCAACCATAAAAGGGGGCTGAAGGCCAAAATACCAGAGTGGGTAATGCAGAGATAGAGTCCAATGGATGCAAGGGGAAAGGAGAGAAGGAAACATTAATAGAAACTGTAAGAAGCTTGAAAATAGAAGTGCAGAGCTACAAAGAAGACAACGAGAGACTGATGAGAGATCAAAGTCAGATAAATGATCGAGTGTTGCAAAGCTTAAATCAGTTACAAAGGAAAACAAAGAAGGGATCAAACTCAAAATAAGAGGAAGAAGGTAGGTTTCGTGAAAGAAGAGAGGATCATGGAGGAGTTGGTTATTCAAGGAGTACCAACATAACTCATAGACACCACTCACCTCCTTACTCAGAAATAAAGTTTTATGCATCGGAAGATCCCATAAGTAGTTCAGAGGTGTCCCCTATTAGGCACCAGAGAAGGAGACAGGAAGTGGACAGTTTGCAAGGAGAGATGAGGAAGCTTAACCCACCCTCCTTTGATAGTGAAAGAGAAAGGGAAGATGATGTTGAAGCATGGTTACTTGGAATCAATAGATATTTTCAGTTGCATAACTATTCATCAAACATAGAAGCCAAGATTGCCACCTACCATTTACACGATAAAGCTGCAATGTGGTGGGATCAACTTAAGCAAGTTGAACATATTAATGATATTAGGATCACTTGGAAGCAGTTCAAGAAGTACTTCTAGAAGGAGTACCTCTTAGAGCATTTCTATGACAAGAAAATGCAGGAGTTCTTTGAACTCAGGCTGGGAAGCATGACCATGGCAGAATATGAGAAGAAATTCTTGGGATTGTTAAAATATGTTGGGTTTATAAACGATGAAAAGGTAAAGATAATGAGGTTTTTGAGTGGATTTCCAGCCTTTTATAAAGAAAAGATTAGGTATGATGATCCCAAGACCTTGACTAAGGCCATTAGGAAGGATAAATACCTATATGATAAAGGACATGGAAGAGAATCCCTGCAGAAATATTGGAAGGATAAGAAGAATGAGAAGTTCGATCATAGGAGGAAAGGATTGAAACCTCCCTTCGATAGAAATGAGCCTAATAGAAATCATCAAGATCAGTATGCTAAGGGTGAATCCAAGAAAGAAGACTCCTTGGGAAAAAGAGGAAGACCACATATCCAATGTTGGGGATGCAAAGAAGATCACCTATACAAGGATTTACCACACATAAAGGACAGAGTGAAGACTATGCACAACGTCCAAGAGGCTAAAACAATCGAAGATATGGGAAGAATCTATGCAGCTTTAGATGACCGAGAAGCAACATACTAGTCCAATATGATCGAGGTGGAAGGTAAGATCATAAATCAACCTGTTGCTATTTTGATTGATTTAGGAGAAAGTCATTGTTACATGGATCCTAAAATAGTGGATAGATTACATTTGGAGAAAAGAAAACTTGGAAAATCAAGTTTGGTTCAGCTAGCCACTGGAACAAAAAGGAGAATCCATGATATGGTCAGAAGATGTTCCATAAGTCTTAATGGTGTGAATATGAATGTTGATCTGAACATCATACTTTTGAGTTCTTATGATATTCTAGTTGGAATGGATTGGTTGGACAAACATCATGTTATCCTAGACTGTCATAACAAGACATTTACATCTCTTGATGGAGATGGAAAATAGATCACTATGAAAGGGGTTCCAAGACCCATCTCTATAAGGGAGATTTCAGCCTTACAGTTGAAGATATTTTTTAGAAAAGGATGTCAATTGTATGCATCTCATGTGGAAGAGACAAAAAATACAAAGGGGCCAAGCCTTGAAGATTTTGCAATCCTATAGGAATTTGAGGATGTATTCCAAGAAATACCAGGGTTTCCACCAAGAAGGGAGATATATTTGTCATTGATTTAGTGTCAGGAGTTGACCCGATGTCAAAAACACCTTACAGAATGAGCACACCAGAGTTAAAAGAATTACAAATGTAGTTGGAGGAATTTTTGAAGAAAGGGTACATACGTCCAAGTGTTTCACCTTGGGGAGCACCAATACTTTTTGTCAAAAAGAAGGATGGAACCTTGAGGCTGTGTATTGAATTTCGACAACTGAAAAAGTATACCATAAAGAAAAAGTATCCTCTACCTAGAATTGGTGACCTCTTTGATCTGCTAAGAGGAGAAAATATATTTTCAAAGATTGACCTGAGGTCAGGATACCATCAGGTAAGAATCAAGGAAGAAGACATTCATAAGACAACCTTTAGGACCAAGTATGGGAATTATGAATTTGTAGTGGTGTCATTTGGACTAACCAATGCACCAACTGTCTCTATGTGCTTAATGAATGGCATATTCAGAAATTATTTGGATGAGTTTTTCATAGTGTTCTTGGATGATATACTTATCTATTCTAAGTCTGAAGAGGAGCATGAACATCACTTAAGACTAGTATTGCAATTGTTGAGAGAACATCAATTGTAAGCCAAGTGGATTAAGTGTTCTTTTTATCAAAAGAAGATCCATTACTCGGGACACATTATTTCAGAGCAAGGCATAGTAGTAGTTTCAAAGAAGATTGAAGCAATTAGAGGATGGCCAACACCCAGAATTGTGTCAGAAGTTAGATCTTTCATGGGATTAGATGGTTAATATAGAAGGTTCATAGTAGGGTTCTCTAAGATTTCTTATCCCATCACTTCTTTACAAAAGAAGGGAGCTAAATTTTAATGGACACCTAAGTGTGAAGAAAAATTTATATATTTTGAAGATATTACTTACTAGTGCACTTGTGTTAAAGATTGCTAACCCAAATGAAAGTTTTGTGGTATGTATAGATGCATGTAAGGAAAGAATTGGGGGAGTCCTCATGAAAAATGGACATGTCATTGGTTATGAGTCTAGAAATATTAAAGAGCATGAGAGGAACTATGCCACACATGACTTGGAGTTCACTTCCATTTTCCATGCCTTGAGGATGTGGAGGCATTATCTCATGGGGAAGAGATTTGAATTAAGGACAGACCACATTTGTATTGTTCCCCAAATTTACCAAATAAAAAAAAAAATTGTTAGGGACATTAATTCTCTTTCCCTTCAAACAACATGTTGAAAAGACATAAAGACAAGTCAACGTGTAGTTGTCGTCACTATTTAATTCTCGCAGGGTTTATATTTCCATTTAGTCATAAACCTTGTCCTCATTATAAGGGTTTTTATTTCTAAGTCTACTCATACTATATAGTAGTCATATATATAAGGATGGCCTCTCCATAAACTAGCCTCTCAAATTCCTTAACATTTCTAGAATAAGTGGGAAGGGTTAGTAGTATTCCCCAAATGTTCATAACATCTCCATGTATATATATATATATCCCACTAATAAGATAATCCCTCCAAATATATATATATATATATATATATATATATATATATATATATATATATATTCATATGTTACAGTTCATACTATTAAGGGTCCTTCATAATTTCCCATCTCTAGGCATGAGTATTTAAAATTGGGTATTTCCCAAAGTCTTAAATAATAATAGCATCCCTTTTCTGGAGAGTATTAACGTTTATTAAACACCAGGGTCTAAGAGAAAATTGGGTTCCAACAAGCATATTCCTTTCGTGAACAAAGGTACAACCCTTACCATAATGGTGACTTTAATTTTAGTTTTAACTGAACAACAATATGAGAGTCGGTCATGATTAACTCCTGGTCCACATTAGCATAGTTGGAGTTGGTCAAACATAGTTGAGGGGTCCGATGACAACCTTGTTCTTTTCGAGCTTGGGTAACGATAACTGTCAAATAGTTGTACCATAACTGAACAAGAGACTAGCCTCGAAATTCATGTGTGTAGTGTCCTGAAGCGTTGTCCTCCCTTGCAGTAACTCAACATGATTTCAGAAGGGGATGTGTCAAGGTCACATTGAAACCTCCGTCAAGTCAATTAATGGTGGTCTGCAAAGGGTTCCTTTCCAAGCCTGTCGTCTGGCCATCGTGTCTAAAGAAGATTAGGCCACCTCCCATAAATCACATGGTAGTGTGAAGGCTTCATTAACTATCTCTATTACTCTGTTTCAGAATGGTCTCTTAGGTTATTGTTTCACTTCTTTCAGCTCCATCCCTCTGTGAAAAACTTATCTAGTGTTAGAAGTGAAGAAACGGTCTGGTTTACATGCCCTAAGTCATAGAGAAAGTTCTTCTTGGATGGGAGAAAATGGATAGATGAATGTTAGATGGATGCCAACCTGAACCAGGTAAGAATGCTTCTCTATCGTATCATTCTAAAACATTTCTGTGATTTTGGTTTTACGTGGGGTATACCAGACGTTAATCGTCTTCTTTCTTCCCAAATTCATCAATATTGCAAAAGAATTCTATAAGGGTTGTTATATGTATTTTATCATAGGGTCCGTCATCGTCCTTCTATTTTCCTTTATTTGTTTCCATTATCTTGCATGCTGTGACTTGGTGTGGAGTCCCCGCGAGTTGCACAAGAGTTCTGGTCTGTATCATAGGCTTAGCAGGGAAGAGGAATAACTTACTGAAATTTTACAAGGGTTTTTGCATTGAGTTATTAAATCCTTACTCCAATTTGATGACGGTTCTCACCTTAGCTTGAAACCCTTCCACGACTTAAGGATTTTATACCCTTCCCTAAACTTGTTGACTGTCTGGAAAATCATGAGTATATTTTTTTTTTCTTTTTTCTCAGTCTGTATTTCAAAATCTCATACTGTGTATTGAAGTTTCCATCTTGTTTGGTAAAGGAAATTCTATTTCAATAGGATGTTATGATATTTCTTTGTCTCTGTTGGATGTGTGCCATACTCAATTTTCTTTCAGAAGCCACCATTCTGTAGATTCTTCCAAAACAAACTAATTGGTTCATGCGTCTGTATTTTTCCTTTTAATTTGATTGGTGCATTTCCCTTCAGCATATATATCAAATTGAAGTCTGTGCACTGAATGACTTGTTTAATGCATGCCCTTCAGCATAAAATGTTTAAGTCTTCAATTTAAAATTGAATTAATGTGTTCCTTCAGCCAATATTGAAGTCTGTGTGTGGGAAAACTTGTTTGATGCGCACCCTTCAACATCCACCATTTAAGTCTGTAGTTTAAACTTTGAATAATGCATTCCTTCAGCATATAGCATATTGAAAAGGGAAACCCAAGAGTAATAGGACGTCTTTGTTTGGCATGTGCATACTATGCAAACCCTTTTGCAATCGGATTATGAAGTTCTTGATGGATTACTATTGTTTATTTATTTCCTGAGAAGTTTGTTTAAGAATTTTTGGTTACCAATCTAATGATGGGACCCCTGTTGTTGCGAGGGTACACATAAGGAATTTTCAACAATGGACAGTTTTCAGCAATGACGTGAATGGGAGAAAGACATCAAATTCCCAAATTTAGATCTGCGATAATTTCATTTCATAATTCACTCTGATAATTATTCTATATTCCAGTTTTAACTTCTATTGAACAATATGTTATTACTAATTATAAATTTGCGATATCCTTACAGGAATTTTGACATTCAAAGTCTTTGTATTCAGGACAACACCATGCATAAGAAATGGTATTCAGGTTCCAATTTACAACGCTTAAGAATGTATTCCAGGTTCTAAAGAAATGATATGATTCTTCCCTAACATGCTATGATCGTGGAACATTTATTCCGGGCTCCTATAGGAAGCTAGTTATTTATATCGGTAACCATTAAAGAATGAACAAGAAGGGAAATTCCATATTGAAATAAGATATCACTGTTTAATAGTTATGAATCGTAGCATTTTTGTAGAGTTTGAATACTCATTTAAGTACTTATCCAATTCCGGGAGACAAAACATATTTTATGTATTTTAATTCATTGAGCCTTTGCTCCTGCATTATTGTATATCAAAACAAAAGAACTTTGTTTGTGGAATAACTGAACTGTACAATTTTATGCCATTGGCATAGTCATAATAATGGAATATTTACTCAATTTTTCTCATGTGTCCAAACATTGATAATCTTGTCGTATGAGTAGTCAGACGTTTAAGTAGTTCTGAAAATTATGTACAACAACTATATATATATATATATATATATATATATATGGATATCCCTATCATATATAGATATTCATTCTAAGTCTCGTTTTGGCATTTGCATGGTATGATATTCTTTAACTATTTAACACAGCCTTGCGTATTTAGCCTA
>ML785562.1:119513-131780 GCA_009831015.1 Picea engelmannii
CATAATGTGCCACATACACAAAAGGTACGAATTGCTTCTTTATATTTAGAACCCAATCAATTTTTATGGTATCGATGGCTTTGTTCTCGCAAATCACTCGTCACTTGGACAATTTTCACGGAAAAAATGATAGCACACTATGAAGAGATTTATCAATTGGCTAAAGAAGGTATTGCTCCTTGTATCCTCATAATGTGCTATCATTTTTTCCATGAAAATTGTCCAAGTGACGAGTGATTTGCGAGAAAAAAGCCATCGATACCATAAAAATTGATTGGGTTCCAAATATAAAGAAGCAATTCGTACCTTTTGTGTATGTGGCACATTATGTAGATCAAATAATTGCTCCATCTGAAGTATCCATGTGATTAGGTCCTTGCCATCAAACTTCCTCATATCGATATTAGGAATGTGGTTGGTCTTCAACCCAAAGTTGGAGTTTCTCCATTCTTGATTCACCTTCCTTGTGTCCTCATCATGAATTTCATGGGATACATTTTCACTTTCAGGTGTCCTCTGTATTAGGAAATTTTTCAATCCTTCCATGATCTCCCCTTTTAAATCATCCATATTAGTATACAACTTAGCTTCCATTGAATCCATCTTAGTATCCAACTTAGTTTCCATTGAATCCATCTTCTTTTGTAGTTCATTTATGTCCCTACTCATTTCTTCACCTTCATTAAGAGTCCAAGTAGGATTGTCTGGAGGCTTATTTGGTGTAGAAGTTCCCTTTTTTGGTGGCATGTTGGCCAAGTATCACTTTAAACCTTGATTTTGAGGTGATTTATTCTCTGTAATTCCATAGGTCTGATCAAAATTGGATGTGCCAAGTGGAATTTACGATAACTTCCCCACAACTTGCTGATTTTTGGCCTTTCCAGGAGATCTCACTTGTATAGCATGCCCTGCATAAAATAAATGATATAAAACTCTAAGACTCGTACCCGAAATATTGAAGACTGTCCACTATCCAATGAAACCAGTCTCACTCAATTTGGATACTCTAGGAAGAAGTTATGATTGTTTTACCTAGAACACCTTCTTGAGATTAGTCAATAGGACTAGTCAGATACCCTATCTTCCACAGGGTGTATCTACAAATTTAAGATGACCCAGAAGATTCACTTTTTACCAACTATACCTTACTAACTTCTATGAATATCCTCTGGGGTTCAGGGTCTGCAACATTACATAAAAAAATTTATAGCGAAAATTCCACAATGACTTAGTTCAGGATGATTCCAGAACTCTAACTTGCACAGGGTGTATCTCCAAAATTATAAGGCCTCAGTAGTTGAAATGTTAACCCAACGTACCTTTATCCATCTAATAAATATCCTATGATTCATTCCTTTTGAAACATTGTATAAAAAAAATTATAGTGAAAATTCCATGGTGTCTCAGATGTAGTAGCGAAACCCCAAGACCTTAAGCTCTGATACCATATGTTAAGAACCAAATATCAATATAGAATAGAAAAACCTTAGCATAAGTACTCAATGCCTTGAAAAAGAGAGAATTTCAGATAATAAGCCTCTTCGAGGAGGAAACCTCCTTTTACCCCACATAAATTTTCAAGTACAAGATGATTCCAAATGAAAATGTCTCCTTGGTATATATAGGAGACTAGGAGGTATAATTACAACTAATGGAATAAAGCTGACATAAATAAAATAAAATTACTAATCTAATATTCCCCAATTAAGGGTTAATGAGCCAATATTAGGGCTTAACATTGATACCCTTCCCTAAACTCGTTGACTATCTGGAAAATCATGAGTATATATTTTTTTTCTTTTTTCTCAGTCTATATTTCAGAATCTCATACTGTGTATTGAAGGTTCCATTCCATTCGATAAACGGAATTCTATTTCAATATGATGTTATGATATTTATTTGTCTCTATTGTATGTGTGCCATACTAAATTTTCTTTCAGAAGCCACCATTCTGTAGATTCTTCCAAAACCAACTAATTCGTTCCTACGTCTGTATTTTTCCTTTTAATTTGATTGTTGCATTTCCCTTTAGAATATATATCAAATTGAAGTCTATGCATTAGATGACTTGTTTAATGCATGCCCTTCAACATAAAATGTCTAAGTTTGTAATTTAAAATTGAATTAATGCATTCCTTCAGCCAATATTGAAGTCTGTGTGTGGGAAAACTTCTTTGACGCGTGCCCTTCAACATACAGTATTTAAGTCTGTAGTTTAAAATTTGATTAATGCATTCCTTCAACATATATAATATTGAAAATGTAAACCCGAGAGAAATAGGACATCTTTGTTTGGCATGCACATACTATTTGAAACCTTTTGCAATCGGATTATGAAGTTCTTGACAGATTACTATTGTTTATTTATTTCCTGAGAAGTTTGGTTAAGAATTTTCGGTTACCAATCTACTGATGGGACCCCTGTTGTTGCGAGGCTACCCATCAGGAAATATTTCGTCCACTCCACCCCTTCGGTCCTATGGAATGTTTTCAACAATGATGTGAATGGGAGAAAGACACCAGTTTCCCAAATCCGCATGTTAAGTAAAGTTCATAATTTAGATCTGCAATAATTTCATTTCATAATTCACTCTGGTAATTATTCTATATTCCAATTTTAACTTTTGTTGAACAATATGCTATTACTAATTATAAATTTGTGATTTCCTTGCAGGAATTTCGACATTTGAAATCTCTGGATTCATGACAGCGGCATGCACAAGAAAAGTTATCGGGGTTCTAATTTACAGTGCTTAATAATGTATTCTAGGTTCTAAAGAAATGATATGATTATGCCCTAGCAGGCTATCATCGTGGAAAATTTATTTTGGGCTCCTATAGGCAGCTGGTTATTTATATTTGTAACCATTAAATAATGAACAGGAAGGGAAACCCCATATTGAAACAAGATCTCACTATTTAATAGTTATGAATCGTAGTGTTTTTGTAGAGTTTGAATACTCATTTAAGTAATGATCTGATTCTGGGAGACAAAACATATTTTATGTATTTTAATTCACTAAGCCTTTGCTCCTGCTTTATTGTATATCAAAACAAAAGAACTTTGTTTGTGGAATAACTGAACTGCACAATTTTATGCCATTGGCATGGTCATAATAATGGAAGATTTACTCAATTTTTCTAATGTGCCCAAACATTGATAATCTTACCATATGAGTAGTTAGACATTTAAGTAGTTCTGAAAATTATGTACAACAACTATATATATATATATATATATATATATATATATATATATCAAGTTCACTTCCAAAATTTCATTTAGCATTTGTACAGTCTAACTATTATTCCTTTAGTTGATTACCTATACATACATAATCACATGTCTGTAATGTTAGAATTAATAAAGTATTGATTCCCTTTAGCTTAGATGCATATTCCAACATGTTTAGAAAATTCAGTTCCATCAAAAACTAACACAAGTAAAACCTTTACTCAATGAATACAATCAAACTGTAAGGGTTTATACTAGAATTGATTTCATTCCACTTGTAATTTAATCCACAAAATATTCATCTAGAAATTAACTAGGTGTATTCTATCAACTATTTAATCAAAGAACATTCAACCAGGGAGGGAATATATGGACATATCTGAACAAGTTACTGAACAACAAATGGAACATCCAAGTTCCACCCAACCGTAAAATAGAACAACTAATCTACTTGCTCTATTCACCCCCTAGCCTGGCCATGAATCCATGAGGGCGAACTCCAATCTCCTCCTTAGCTATTGTCCTCTTTCAGAATCATAAAATATCTCCTTGCCTCACACTCATAAATTAGTGCACATAACAACAAGTGATATTCCTCTTCCCCAGCATACTAGGCAGTGTCCTGCCTCCTCTCATATGCTATATATGCAAAAGCATCGTGTTCCTAGGTCCTTTCCCCTTGGGTATTTTTGCATCTTTACAAATCTCTGATTTTCAGGGGTTGCCGATGGCCAAATTCCTAATTTTCCACTTGTAGAATTCATCCCTGAGGTAGTTCAAACATGTTGCCCACTCACGAAGTCATGGTCAACTGATTTCAACCTGGCTGTTCCATTTGTCTATGAACAATAAATATAAAATATTTGTTTCTTGCAAGTGTCATGGTCAAAGAGTTGGTTGGGAAAATAAAATATTTTCCCAACAGTCATAATAATAAATTACAATTAAATAAATTCCAAAATTCAGAATTGCCATAAATGGCAATAATTTTCCAATTTTGAATTTACCAAAAACGGAAATAAATTCCTAAGTATTTTCAGACTTAATAATATTTTTTTTTGGGGGGGGATATTACAACATTGGCCTGAAATATCCTTTTGAACAACCAAACTTGAATTCCAGACAAACAAGATGGCTGGAGTTTCTAAGTGAGTATGACCTCGATATCAAGCATATCAAAGGAAAAGAGAATAAAGTTTCCAATGCACTTAGTAGAAGAGTAGAATTGAAGAGTAGAATTTTAGATGGTCTTGCTACAGATCAGCATTACCTACAGGTAAAGAAAATCCTACAACAAGGAGATGTACAACATAAAATACAGGAGTATGTGATAAAAGAAGAGGGATTGCTCATGCATAAGAATAGAATCTATGTTCCTAGTTCCAGAGAAATGAGGAATTTTGTATTTTTTTTAAGTAAAAAAGGGGAGGATATTGTTTATATTACTAGTGAAAAATTACAAAGTCTAATAATGCTGCCAACTATCCCGCCTACTAAGAGGAGTCCGAGACAGCTGGCCTGAAGTTGCCATCTGTCTTCAAACAAGCAAAATTTTGCCAGGCTATCGTCCTGCCCAAAGGAAACCAGGATGGATAGCCTGAATGCATTCAGTCCAATGTCTAACAACCTCATTACAGACATATCTAATATATATTGCTAGGAGAAAATGAAAATTAGAAACATTCATGTAACCTTTTGACCGGGCGAGTCCCCATCATCATCTTTATTTCGCCATCCTGCTGGAATCGCGTAGGCTTGCGCGCAGGTAGGACACTGTAGTCGTGGGGACACTCTAGAGTGTGTTGCATACATCATATCTAGGCGATGGCCGATTTGAACGGCTCTGAAGATATGGTCATCCACCATACTGCAAGTTTCAAAGAGGAGCTCGAGATAACTCATATCGTGGTAGGGAGGTTGGTCCTCCCAATCCTCCTGAACAGTCAAGAAGGGATTTGGCCCTTGAGCATGCGTTCCCTCTGTGTCTGCTATGGCTTTGCTAAGCCATCCTTCTAGCTGATTATACTGTTGAGCTACTCTCTCTGGGGGTGGTCCACATGTTGGGCTTGCCATTTATTCTCCTCTGCTCGACACTTCTTCCTGAACGTAGAAAGTGGTGAAGTACTCTGCCTGTTCTTCTGCCTTACGCCTGTGAGAGGTTCTAGGATCTGAAAGCTTAATCTCATTTCCAAAATCCATGGGGGGATTTCAATTGGTCGAGACGGTGAAAATTAGGTGTTTCAGACAGTTCTATATGCATTCGTTCAGATCCATCTCCTCCACATACGCCATGGGTGGCGTTTTGTGTCTCCCGTGATCCCTGGTTTCCCTGGTTGCCTGCACAGATGCAAGGGCCAACGCTCGCTCAAATGCCTTCTGCCTCTTCCTACAAGAGTCATAGGCATACCACGCCACGCCTCTATGAGGCTTCCCATGTGCTCTCGACATGTGGAGGAGCTTAGCTAAGGCTGGGGCATCGCTAGAAAGATTGGCCCTGCTCCAGCACCCCACAAATTGGATTTGCAAATACATTGTTTTTCCATTCAAACAACTGATAAGGGTGAGGCTGATTGTGACTATGGTAGCCATTAAAACTGAGTGCTTAATGCTCTAGAGTGTCATTCCCTTCACTTGCTTGAGGGGGCTCATCAACTAAACATGGCTGCATGGGTTCCCTCCCAGCTTTAATGGTGAGAGGATGGGAGGTGGTGGCCATTATTTATGGCACTGCCCGTCACATGGCCACTTGGCCTATGTGTTTGATGTGGCACCCCATCTGGGGGGAGGAATTTTGTATTGAAGGAACTGAATGATGTTCCTTATGTTGGACATCCCGGTTACCAGAAAACAATTACAACATTAAAAATCCAATTCTTTTGGCCGAGAATGAAAAAGGATGTTGTTGATTACATCACTCGATGTATGGAATGTCAGAAGGTGAAAGCTAAACATAGGCATCCAGTAGGGTTGCTACAACCTTTACCCATTCCAGAGAAGAAATGGGAAGTGATCACCATGGATTTCATCACAGGATTACCGAGAATGAATAAGCAACATGATTCCATCATGGTGGTGGTTGACAAATTAACAAAGGATGCTCATTTTGTGCATGTAAAGAGAACACATACATTGACTAATATTGCAGAAACTTACATGAGAGAGTTTTCTAGGTTGCATGGGATACCTAGGACAATTGTCTCAGACAAATATACAAAGTTTACCTCGAATTTATGGAGGGGATTGTTTAAAGGATTTGGTACAAATATAAACTTTAGCACATCATACCATCCCCAGTCAGATGGACAAACATAGAGGGTCAACCGAATAATTGAAGACATGATGAGAATGTATGTGATGGATAAGCCATCTAAGTGGGAAGATTACTTACACTTGGTTGAGTTTGCATATAATAATGGGTATCAAGCTTCTTTGAAAATGAGCCCATTTGAAGGTAGGAAATGAAATACTCCAGTGAGGTGGGACAACGCAGCAGACAGAGTGGTACTTGGACTAGAGGTTCTCAAGGATATGGAAGACTAGATGGTTAAGATCAAGCAGAATTTAAAGATAGCTCAGGATATACATAAATTTTATGTAGATAAAAATAGGACGGATAGAGAATTTAAAGTAGGGGAGCATGTGCTTCTGAAAGTGAAGCCCAAGAAAAGTTCTTTGAAATGGGGTAGTTGTACAAAACTGGTAGCGAGATTCTGTGGTCCATTTGAAATATTGGACATACTAGGGCCAATTGCATACATGCTTACATTGCCTTCTTCCACGAATGTGCATAATCTATTTCATGTCTCTTTACTAAATAAATATGTACATGATCCTAAACATGTTATTGATTGGCATATGATTCAGGTAGAGATAGAGGGAGACTTTCAGGTTAAGCCAGCGTGGGTATTGGACAGAAAAGTCAAAATTCTATGGAATCAAGTTATAGAGCTGGTAAAAGTTCAGTGGACCTGCTACGGTCCTGAAGATGCTGCCTAGGAGCATGAATATTCCGTGCAGGCAGAGTACCCACAAATTTTTGAATAAATTTTGAGATTTTGATCTCTATTTTGTATATGCACTGAGGACAATGCCAAAATAAGGGGGAGGGGATGTAACACCCTGGGTTTCGAACCCCCATTTTAAATAATGTATTTTTACATTATTGAGAGGCCAGAGTTCCCAAAAAATTATTAAAAGGATAGTGTGCCCAATAAATTTAATGTTTTGATCATTATTAATAATACATACATCGTTGGCTGCTAGACAGACAAGGAATAGAGTTATAGGGGGCTATTATTCCACAAGAGAGGGGGATTGAGGGGCTACATTTTTATTTCCTATTTTTATTTACCCTTTATATAAGGGGGAGGATCAGTTAAGTGGGATTCTTGGGCAAGGCTAGGAGGTTCTTGATTCCCCACGAATTACTTAAACCCACCTCTGGTTTGATGAGGGGTTCAGTTGATAGCTCGTTCACTTCTTCATTCACTTGCTCACTCGTTCATTCATTCCATCCTCACCCACATATTGATTTGTGGAAAGGGAACCGAATTGTTGAAGATTAGCCACTGTATTGTTGGTTGTAGTGGTTGTTGGTGTGATCTTTCCACCACTTGAGGCCTGCATATCTGAGATGTGTTGGCTTGTGTCCAAATTTTTTCACAACTATGAGTCCTGAGAATCCCAAAATTGAGATTCTATACCAGTTGTTTTGGAGCCCTGTAAGGCGAAGGACTACCTGAGGGACTGCGTGGCAAAGAAGGGTGGAGGTTCATTCTCTTGGGTGGTGCAAGATGGGTAGAAGAGAGTTGGGTAATTGGATTATTGTGAGTGCTGGGAAATCCCATGAGAGCTTGACTGCGAACTGGTTTGGGAATCCAAGTAACACTCTGGAGCCATCCTTGTTGATTCATATCCTTGGCTCAGGGGTCACACTGCTATTGAGATTTGGAATAGTAGCATCTACGGTTGGGTGGAACGTCCTTGGTGTGCAGCGAGTTGGTGTATTCTTTTATAAAGATAAGTTCTCTTTGTTATGGTATTATCTACCTGTATATGGATGTATTTCCACTGTGTATTTAATTATCGTTTAATTGAATATTTATAATATCTGTGCTTACTGGTTATTGTTGTGCATGTCATTAAATACTTTTCTATTATGTATCCTTATTAATTTAAAAGGGTACTGATAAGAGAAAGAATTCCAAGGGTGGATTTAAGGTGACGTACCCCGACTTGTGGGTGGTTGGGTATGTTACATCTTGAAAAATAATAAAAGAATGTTATGTTACAAAGGAAAAATGAGTGTCACGAGTAATAAAACTGGTTCCAAGTGCATGGAACATACTAATGCTCAAGGAAAGGACACATGTGCATGATAAGGACACTAGAGGAAAATTTCTCCATGGGTCAAGGTGTCAAATTGCAAAGGCAAAAAGTGTTTCAAGGCTTGCATATAAGGAATTCCTCAAAGGTTCTGTTGAGAGAAACATGGAGCCAACAATAGGCCAAAGATGCAAATATGAGACCCACAATGAGATTAAGCATGACTCAGCAAGACCCCTTCTATCTAAAGTTTTACGAGCCTAGAGAAGATAAGCTTGGTAGTTTTCTTCATGTTTAGAGAGTCTAGAAAAATATTAAAGAAGACTCTAGGGAGTACATTTTTCGTAGTTAGTCTAATCGGTTCGAAAAAGGGTTAAACTTGCATCAAAAAGATGTATTTTCAAAACCATTTTAACGACTTTGAAAAAGACAAGATCACTTGGCAATATTTTAAATTTTTTGGAGTCTGAAAATAGATTAACTATGGACTCACAACCTTTTTCTGAGTTTAGTATCCTTAGCCTGAAAAAGTATAAAAGTAACTGATGAGAACTCTCTTGGCGAGACAAATATCCCGAGGTGTACCTTTTTCTACTATAATCTACTGGCTGGAAAAAGGGTTAAACTCATGCCAGTAGATGTTCCTCTGGAGAAATTTAACGTGTGTGAAGGAACAAGGTCACTCACCGATATTTTCAATTTTAGGGAGTCTAAAAGGAGCTTAACAATGGACTCTGGGGGGGTTCCTTTTTCATAAGTAATCTCCAAGGCTTGAAAAAGGTGATAAACCAAAACCATTCGAAGATTTAGTCCCTCAGGCCCGAAAATGGGTTAAACATACGCCTGAGAATACTCTTCTAGTGAACCCAATTTCCTAGAGCATACCTTTATTCGTAAAATTATCCATCCGAACTGAAAAAGGGGTAAACTACCGTCAGACAAATGTGCCTTCAAATTTGAGTTTGGAGAGCGTGAAGGGAAACAAGATTTCTCGACAATATTTTCATTTTTTGAGAGTCTGAAAAGGACTTAAAGAAGACTCTAGGGGGATGCTTTTCTCAAGTAATCCAGAGGAGATCAAAAAGAATAAATACAGTCTCGGTGGATGTTTCTTTCAAATTTTAAAGCAAGATTGAAAGACAACAAAGCGTGCTCATTAGGGAGTCCCAAGGGTAAGGCCAAGAATGATGATTAGAAAAAATAATGAGGCTTCAATATGTAATCATGAAGGGACTGTTCGAGGACTCCCAAGCCTATAGTCAAAACTGAGAACATGGATGCCAAAAATGCAGCAAAGTATCCACCTAGGGAATCCATGTAAATGTAGTCTCTACCACCTAATTACGACAATTATAGAGTAATATAGAAGGTTCTGTCTCACACTTAGGTGGGTTAAATCCTATGGAAAAGAGGAAAATACAATGAGATACAGAAAGTGGGAATGAAATCCTAACTTATATGCAAAAGTTGGAAAAAACGACTTTTACCAAAGGATGTAAAAAATGTAACCAATCCCAAAAATAATTACTAAAATGAAAGGAAAAAAGTACCGAAATGACCAATAGACAAATTAGAAGTGAGTTTGAGTAACCACCAAGACAAGAAAAATGACAAAGAGAAAAGAGCCAAAAATTTCTATAAATAGAGGTGGACAACTCATTTTTACCATTGAAAATTGGAAATTAACCAAAAGGTCAAAAAAACCCTTTGTTAAAAGAGTGGATTCCGGGAGCTACAGTGGATGAAACAAACTTCTATTTGGATCAAGTAAGTACAAAGTACCTATTATTTTATTTCAATACTTCCTTCTTAGTTTAATTTTTAGTTTTGGAGGCAGGGATGATTTTAAGTATGGAAATTTATTTTAAAATGTAGAAAACTTGGCGAATCTTACTAATCCTTCATATGTCAACTATAAATGTTTGGCGATATTTTTGTAAAAATATTCAAATTTATGAGTATTTTGTATAATTTTTATAAAATTTTGGTGATTTTTAAGGTAAAATATTTTTCTCCTATAGAATTTGGGCGAATCATTTTTAAAATAGTGAATCTTGTTTTTGGAAAAACCATGGAAAATTAGTCCATGAGCGAAATTTAGCCCCTAAAATCATCCCTGTTTGGAGGGGAGTGCTCTTGTAAAAAGGGTGTGCCTACGTGTACGTGGGTTTTCCGAGGCAAGCCCGCATATGTAATTGGGAAAAACAATAAGCAACCCACGTACATACACGACTGTGTAGTAAGCATCTCGCGTACACCCTCCTTTGCATTGAAAAAATATAAAAGAAAGCATTAACTCCACTCCACTTTTGTCATGTGACAAGATGTATGTTCACTAGAGGGAGAGAGAGCATGAGGATCTTAACATCTTGGTCGAGGATGATCCTATGGCCATCTCCACACCGAAATAGTGCGGATTATGGAAGTTCTTTTGATGTCCATTTATGAGGGCACAACTGAGGTTTCTCAATGCTCTCATGGAGTATTGGCATCCTGATGCAGAGGAATTTATGTTGGAGGGTCAATCACTGACACTAACTATAGAGGATGTATACTTTCTGACCGGCCTCTCGAGAAGAGGAGAACCAGTGAACTTGAGGAATTTTCCTCTTGGTTCGTTCAACATTTAGGATTACATCAACATGTACTATGAGGCTGGCACTGAGAAAGCAGGTTCTCAAGTGTTGATCCACAATATCACCAGCCTCTCTTTATGAGTGATCCTACTTCTGATTGGGAATATTATTGGATCCGTGACACTCCATCAGGGCTCACGCAGACATATGCATTGTGCCATTCAATGCTTGGAGGAAACTATTTTTGATTGGAGTACCACCATGCTTGTATGCATGAAGAGACAACTCACAAAGTGTCGTCGACATACCAACAAGAACTTCAGTTTTGGTACCATTATATGCTCCTTCTTCTTTGAGAGGGTGCCCAGTCTTAGTCCCAGAGAGACAGTATGGGGGAATGTAGCCTCCTTCCCAACAGTGAGAAGGTGGGTAGATTTACTTCCTAGATAGGGTGGGGGGAGGAATATATAGGCCTTCGATAACAATTTTTTTGACTAGTGGGCACGTTAGATCTCGATGATTGAGGATTACCCCTATGCACGGATCAGTTTCATAAGAGATCCAAACATTCCTATGCCTCTCGGTGAGGAGTGTGGTGAGATAGGTAACATATATTTTAAAAGTTTATTAAAATTTTAATTTTCATATATATACTTTTTATGTGTGTATAGAGTATTGACTTGTGAATCTGTTATGTACATATGTGGGGCTTGTTCGACCGGAAGATTTTTCCAGGACTCAGCATCATCCTCGACTAGAGGCAGGACCAGTAGTGACAGGAGCACCAACAACTATGGGAGGACCCCCATTTGGAGAGGCTGACAGAGTCTTACGACGAGTGGAGCGAAACCTCATTGTTCTCACTCGTGTCATTCCTATGGTTGAGATTGAGGATGTCCCCCTGACTATGCAACCACATGTATTAGGGGTGCCTCATACTTGTGTCTAGTTTTTCTGACATCTTGCAAACGTCATCATTCATTATAGCAGGGCCAATGGGCCTCGAAATTAGATAGTGTCGGACCATTGATGTGTGGAGGGCACCTTTTGTACTATATATATATTTTTTCAGCGTAATCCCAGTGATGTAGAGAAATGACTTTTGAGGATTTCATGCTCACTTTTGTACTC
>ML785562.1:136956-166335 GCA_009831015.1 Picea engelmannii
CAACATTATTGGTTTCCTTTTTATCCCCTTTACCCTTCTTATTTTTTGGTTTCTTCTTTCCCTCGATGTGTTGGTTAGCCTTGGGATTCATGTAATACACATTGTAGTGGGGATAGTCGAACTAGAATTCTGGTTGGCTACAGTCTGTCGTATTGACAATTGTTGCAACTAATTTGAAAACAAATCCATGGACTTGCTTTGTTTTTAGCCCACAATTCCATCGACATGGGGCCTAGACTTTTGTTTGGCCTTATCAAGAGTAGACCATGGTGCATCTTGAAAGATCTTGTAGAAAATTCCAGAGTAAGAGTAGATCAATTCTAGTTGTTGGTCTCTCATAATAGCCTCCTCTTCTAAAAACACCTCAGACATCACTACATCCTTGGATATAAAGGAAACCAAAGACTTCAAGAACCACTCAAGAAAGAAATAAGGAGGGACCATGACCTTAATCAAGCTCTTTCTTCACCGCCATTCTCGGATATGATCAAAGATGTGGTCAACCTTGGTTTTCTCAAAGTTGGCCAGCAGTTCGGTGTCAGCATCGTATCTCACAGGTCACTGGAAATGGTTCAAGAAGACCATAACCAAGTAGTTAAAGTAAGAGTAACTTGAGCCATCGAGTTCAATATACCACTTCACAACACCTCCTATAAGAGTGCGTTGAAAAAGGCACAACTGAACAAGGTCATCCTTCAGCAAGTCTGGCAAGCACCACAAGTGAAAGGTAGAAACATGATCACCTAGATCTTCGCCAGGATTGCACTCAAATTTCATAATATCCAAAGGAAACATGGTCGACATGGGGGGGAAACGTGTATTGTGATAGATCGGGGCATTCAGTAATATCAACAAGTTCGACAAATGTAGAGTTTCTAGAAAGGGTAGTTTTGGCTGTGATTTATTTACAGGAAAAGAGGGCCCTGGATTTTGAAAGCACCAAGTTTCTAGGAAAAGTTGGTCTATTGGCCAGGGTTTTGGTAGAAATTTTGGCCTTGACCAACAAAATTAAATTGCATCTGTTGAGGCGTGATCAACTAACTCTCGAAATTAGATGACATGGCCTACACATGGATTACTCCCTATGTTGTGTTCCAAGGACCTTGGAAGGGGATGCCCCCGATCAATCCGACAAACATGGGTACAGAGCCTTTCCTGGGGTTCCATTGAGTATTGAAATGGTTACCCCTGACCAAAATTCCTTGTGAGGGAAACGAGCTCTGCCAAGGATTACAAAGACCATGTGTGGAGTTTACTTTAGTTTTCTCTCCCTGTGAAGGAATGGTACCTTGCACCAGGTTTTGTTGACCCAAGATGGGGTTTCCCCCAGTCGAGAAATCGGTCGAAGAAAAAGTGTTGTTCCCAAATGCACCAAACAAAGAGAACGAAATGGATCCCACCAACATTGTGTAAGAGGAAGGTCCTAAACTTCATCCACCAAACAAGGGATAATTAGCATTAGGTCTGATTGGGTGCTAAAACTCACCACTGAGCTAAGGGGACGGAGGAGGTGTATGACCCCCACCGTAAGAGATAGCATTAAAATGGGTATTGGTTCCCATAGTTGACCCTTCCAAGGGAGTGTTTGAGCTCCCTACCCCCAAACCCATGGTCTGTAAGTTAGAATAAGTAAGGACCAATTTTGTATCAAATTCGGGCATCCCATATGAGAAAGGAGCACTCATCGTTTTCTAAGTAAACGAAAGAGTGGTTGAAGCCATTAAATGTATCAGACCACTTCCCACAGTTGTGGGAGTCAGAACAACTGAGGTCCTGACTAGAGAAGGTGGGGGAGGAGGTAGGATTCCCCCTCCATTAGTAGCCATAATAGGAGTATGAGGACTCCCAGATAAAGTAGCAGCATTCGCTTCCATTTTATCCCATAGAACTAGTTGGCACTCAGAAGATGTCACCTTGAGGGGGACAATATGGATCAATATTGACGTTGAAAAGTTAGTAATCAGAGGTTTTGTTGGCCCGAAACCTTCAGCCTCAAGGTCATAAACGATGGATTCCTCTAGATCTGGAAAGTCTCTTCTCAGAGCATGCTCGAGCATAGTTTCCTAGATCCTAGTCACCACAAATGATCCTTCTTGATCAATTATTCACCTCAATTGTGGTAAAGGTGGTTCCAAAGTAACATACAACATGATCTGAAGCCTTCCCAAATGACGGAGTTGTTGATCTTTCACTTTGTGGAATGATTAAATGACATAGTAAGGCTTGACTAACATCGAACACAAATCACACACTAAAAGGTTTCCTAAAGATAAATCAAATAGTCAAATAACTAGTGGGAAGGATGGTTACAACAATCAACACTAGAGAAACCAATTGGCATAAGTACAACTCAAACATGGAAGCACCCTTTGGGTATAATCTTCGAAGCGTGATCTGACGTTTTCCCTACGTACTACGGTATACCCCCACAGTCACCTGTGTAAGTCTATAAAATATGGGCAAATAGGTTTCCGACTCACAGTCAGTCACTGGGAGGGTACAATCGACAGTCAGGAAGATCATAATGAGTAGGATAACATGTTTGAATCCCTTCAAGGGTGCCGAAATAAAATGGTCCAGAAGAAAATTGAGGATATTGAATGGATTAGAGGACCATGAAGCTTCGTAGGCAAATGCAATCGGTATTGTTCCTGAGATGGACCCCCAATATACAATCCCCACTATTGTTCCTGAGGGGTTATCTCCTCTTCCTTTCCTCATGTGACCTCGTGTTTATCCCCTGTGTTAGAGAGGGGTCCCGACTAACTCTTACAAAGTTGGAATTAAGACACTCCCTATCTCAGACTCCAATGTTTTTTTTAAAGTGGCATTGAAGAGTTTCCTCTTCACACCTAATTCAAGACCCTAAAACCCTAAACTATTCGGTGAACACTACAAACAAAAAGTCTAATATATTTTAAGTTAAGCGTTAATTTTAAGGCTTGATTTACACAAAGGGTGTGGTAGTGCAACTGATGGTGTTCTGAATAGTTGTATAAGGAAGAGAACTTTAAAGAATTTGAAAGCAAAAGATACTTCAAAATTAAAGAAAATCTTGTAAAATCTCTTTGTAAAATTCAACTTTTCTAATCAATATTTCAAGATCTTGTAAATGAAGAAATCCTAAAACTTGCTTCCATTTGACTAAGAAAAACTACTTGTATTTCAGGAAATCAAAAAGAACTTTGAAATGAAGAATCTTTTTCTTTTTCAAATAACAACCTTGACTACTTTACCAAACTTAATGCAATAATTTTTATTTTTATTTTCGAATTGCTTGAACAAGAAAAACTGAAGTAAAAACTTGTTTTCATTCTTCAAAACAAGAAACAGGGACAAAGAGAAAATTGAAAACAAAATTAATAAAGATCCCAAGCCAACTGCAAATCACAGGGATTCAACCAAGAAACCAAAAAGGAGGATCTAAAACTTGATAGTTCTCTCTAAACTGTTTAGGGAAAAGAAAAGAAAACTAAGTAACAAGTTAACTAAAACTTTAACCCAAGCTATGGCCTAAGAAAGAGACTCTGACTGGTTCAAGAAAGTCTTGAGAAGTCTAAACTTCTATCAGAAAAGAGACAAACTCTCTCTTTGTTAAAAAAATCACTTTCAAAACATAGATATGTGGGTTGTTTCATCAACAACTTGTGTATGTACATGGGTTGTCTACTGTGCAGAGAGCATATGTATGCGGGTTGTCCCAAACCAGGGTGCGTACACCTATGAGAATTTTCAAAAATAAAAAGACAAGGAAAACTAACATGGCAGGGAAAGATGGTATGCATCTTGCAGGTGACCATAAACCCTTAAAAGACTCAGTAAACTTGACTGAAACTCAAAAGGAAAACAAGAAGACAATCAACAACCCAGAAAACCTCCCTAAAAACTCTAGAGAGACTCCCCAATGGTGTTGCCAATTCTGCTAGCAGGAAAATCCCCCTATAACTATAATAGGGTTTAAAGTATAGACAAAGAAAATGAATCCCTAAAATTAAATATAGTTTCTACACTACCCCAAACATACCAAAATAAATGAATAGAAATCAATGGAAGATAATATCACTAATCGTACCTTTTATTCAACATTTTGTGATGATCTCCTCAAGCTTTATAGCTCCCAAGGCTGCAAGTCTCCTCCCAAATATGACCTGCATCTAGAACTAGGAAAACAAGGCTACAAGCATGCTATTTCTATTCATATATTAGGTTTTGATATCAATTGTTATGTATAAATCAAACAAAAGACATAAAACATCATCATTTGGGACAGGGAAAATATATTCTTTTATTCATTAATCAAAGATTGAAGCTTACAACCTTGCAGGTCGACGCTTCGTGAACCTGGTTTGGGGTACTATTAACAATGATCCAAGTGCACCTTCAATAACCTCTTCTCACAATCTACATATCACCTCAAGGGAAGGGAATAGATTGTATGGAATAAAAGGGGCTCGAGAGGGAATGTTGAGGAAATAATTGACAAAGGTTGCAAATGCTTGGGCAACGAAAGGAAGGGAAATTGGCCATAGTTTCACCTTTAGAATGATTGGTTGTGAAATGATACCCCAATACCTCCTTTTATATGATAAACGGATGGTTATTTGATTGGGGGACAGGCTATAGAAGATGAATTTGTTGGGAAACCTCCAAAATCCCATAAATTCCATCGAATTCCTTACAACTTTTAAATTTTTGCAACTTTTGGAGGTATACATGGGTTTTTTAGTGTGCAACAAGCGTATGTATGTGGGATGTCTACCATGAATAAAGCATATGTATGTGGGTATTAGTGCAGCAAGGCGAGCACATGATCTAAAAATTGGTTTTTTAAATAGAGTTCCTCAATAGTGATTTCAAAAATTATGCAAGTAGGAGGGCCAATGCCATGTATGCATGAGTAGGGAATTTTAGGGCTATAAAAGTCCCCCTATTGGGGGTCTCAGGAAGGAATGATATTAGTCGAGAGCATAAAAGCAACATGCAGGTGAAAATATAGGAGAAACATGCCCAAACAATGAGTTTTCGTAGGTTTTTGGGGGATAAGAGAATAGGGTTTTGAGCCCTAAATTCTATGTATAAATATGTAATGGGTCGGGTAGAATAGGTGGCTAAAGGCTGAAGTTTTCTAAGAGTGAGAAGAGGGTGAGAGAATAGATTGAGAATGAGATATATTCTATGTATGAAGGTTTAGGGAGAGTTTGAAGAGAGAGGCTTGCACTATAGAGTGGCTAAGAAGGATGGGGAAGGATAATCTGATATATCTATTGTAAGCATAGTGCACAAGCTTGAGAAGAATTGAAAAAATAATAATAAAGAAGTCAGTTGTTGTGGATGTAGCCCAAATTTTGGGTGAACCATGTTAAAAATTTGTGTCTGTATTTCTTTTTATGTGATTGTTCATGACTTTTCTAATTATGAATAGCTAGAACTAGATTTGTGTACTAGATGATTGATGTACAACAAAGATAAATATTACAATGAATAGTTTATGTTGCAATCTATGTCACAATGATGATGCATAATCAACAATCTACTAATTAATCAATGGAAAAGGGACAAATAATACAATTCACAAGGTATATAAGTAGGAATGAACATGCTAATTGCCTCACATCCCCTCATCCCTACATAAAATTGGTTGCTACAGCCCCAATAGATGCCTCAAGTGAGACTTCAGTTGCATGTAGGTGACTCTGAAAGGGTCGATGTCTATAGGGTTTTTTGGTTAGACAACTTGAACCTAGGGTCTTACACCTGTGCGCCAACAAATGGTTCTATTGCGGAGAACCAGAATTTGTGATTCAGGGAATGTTTTGGAGGTCGACTAAGAAAGAGATCACCAAATGGATAAAAAGAAAGGAACAAGAATTTTCTCAAAAAATAATAGAAAACCTCAAATGAGCAATGAGAAATGGATGCAAAGTTATGTGTATATAGAGCTGCATGATATTTTCTTTGAAGAATTTTTTATTATCTTAACTGAATGGTTAGATAGATTAGTGGAGAATATTGGAAGGTACCGAACTTCAGCACCGAGGAACTAGATTTCTAATTTGGTAAGATATTTGAACTCTATAAGTAAGAAGACTTCTTGTGCAATTGATTTCTAGTTGAACAATATATTGGGAGGTTATATTACATAATTTGCAATAGATTGTACCCAGACGTATAATGTTGCAGAGAGGGATTTATTTAAAGGTATGTGTAGAAGGTTTATGAAATCATTGGGTACCTAGATAAAGATGTTGTTGTGCGAAAAGTGTGTCATGAAAATGGACTGTAATTTCTAAGGATCTTTGTGCACATAAGGGAACTGAGGGATGACTAGAGGATAGTCTAAAGGTAGGAAAGAATGAAGGAATAAATGAATAAGTAAGGGAGGTAATGAGGATGCAGAGAAACAAAGAAGGTGTATCAGAAGAGGAAGTCATGTTTGGAGTAATACATAGTGGAACAAGGTACAATAGATTGAATACTAAGGCTAAGAAAGGAGAGGCGTACAATGAGTTGGAGAGGAGAGAACCCCACACAATAGTTTAGATTGTTGAAATATCACTTGTAGAAGGACAGGAAGAGAATTCTCATTGCAATCCTATAATAGAAGAACTGGTAAGTCCTAATCATGCTATATCTTGTGTCAACTCCACAACCCCGTGTACATCACCTAGATCAGAAGTAACATTTGAGGATTTGTCAAAATCACTTGTAGTTAGCAAGGGAATATATAGAAGCAGTAGCCAAAACAATGGAAGTAGTGCACCGAGTTAGAGTAAACAAACATTGTCGAGGGGAGGTACTACACAAAACAACATGGTAGGGTTATAAAACACACGGAGACTACCTGAGTTCCAAGGAGTTGGGTCGAAGGACCCCAAACAACATTTTTTCATATGTGAAACAATTTGGGTCATGAAAAATGTCCAGTATGAAGTTGTAAAGATTGCACAGTTGGAAATAACATTTGGAGGCCATGCATTAGTCTGATATATGAAACTGCAAAGTATCACACCTATAGGACAAGCAAGGACTTTAGCATAAATTAGATAAGCATTGTTGAAAGAGGTTAAGAAGCCAAAGTCTGAATTGCAATACATCACAGAGCTAAAGGAAATAAAACAACTACAAAACAAGTCAATTTGGGACTATTATCAAAGGTTTAAGGATTTTATAGGTAGGTTGACAATCTAGATCCTTGGTCAACAACACCAATAATAGTTTATTTCAAGAATAATCCCACACATTTTCAATTCGTTGATTCAACAAAAGGTTTTGTCGTAGCCTAAAGATTTGGAGATTTCAATGAAGATAGAAGCATCTCCCGTAGGAGACGATGGGGGGGATGTAACAAGTCCAAAAACAATTAGTTTACTTAACAATTCAATTATTATATCTCA
Organism: Picea engelmannii; assembly: GCA_009831015.1. Classification (NCBI taxonomy): domain Eukaryota; kingdom Viridiplantae; phylum Streptophyta; class Pinopsida; order Pinales; family Pinaceae; genus Picea; species Picea engelmannii. Next base: position 144,351 of record ML785562.1, read on the forward strand.
CAAAAGATAAGGAGACGTGGGAACAAGTCCAGTATACCAAGTGTAGGACTGAATGCCACCATACAGATGAATTCCCAACATTTGTGTAGTATTTGGTGAGTCGAGCACTGGATCCATTACCAGGAGGGGGATACTGTGAAACATGTAAGAAATGGGGACATCATTTGATTGAGTTTCCATTAATGCAAAAGTACCAGAGTACACCAAGGAACTTATTTTGTAACTTTTGCAAGTCAGTCGAGAACGAAGAGAAGGATTGTCACGCATTTGATTTGATGAGAGAGCACACTTTAGATATGTATAGGATTTAGGAGGAGAATGTTGTGACAAAAGGAGGTGGTCCAAAGTATAATAATTAGAGAGGATTTAATCCAGGAAACCAAAGAGGATTTGGAAGAGGTCGAGGGAGAGGAAATTTTGGCAGAGGAGGTAGAGGACCATTAGTATGTTACAATTGTAATCAACTAAGACATTTAGCTTGGGACTATCAGAATCCTTTTACAACTTGCAAATATTGTAAAGAAATGGATCATGTGACATAATATTTTCCTCAACTACTTTTGAAGTGGTAGGATAGAGGGAATCATAGCCAGAATCCAAACTAGAACGTTCAAAATATACCAGCCGAGAAATGTAATGAAGGACCTAGAATAACAGTTGTTGTGCATGGAGGATATAGAATAGGGGTTGATGTGATGAATGGAGGAAATAAAGTTGAGCAATGGGTGAGGAAATCAACAGGACCTATGCCAACATTTTACCCTCAACAAGAAAAAAAGATGTATCAAAGAGAAAAAAAAAAGAGATGCTAGGATCGGATTGGGTAGCATCAACTTCATCTATGCCTCCTGTATATGATCATACTAGACCATAAAAGTTGCTTGAGAAGGTAAGTACTCTAAGAGAATTTTTTATAAGTTTCATAGAGTTTATGATATATGGAACTACACTGAGTGCATTATGTGAAATGATTGATCATTGTGCAGAAGAAAGGGAAATTATTTACGCACATAGGTTAGTGAATCAGATACTGTGTAAAAAGAGGACCCGTAGAGAGTTCAAACTAAGTGCACTGATTGGGGATTATGATGTGGATAACATTATTTTAGACTTGGGTTCTGATTTAAATGTGTTACAAAAGAATACATCGGAAATGATGGGGAAACGTAAGTTAATTTGGTCTCCTTTTCAGCTAAGGTTGGAAAACCAACACAAGATAGATTTTATTGGTTGATTGATAGGAGTACCTGAGAATATAGATGGGGTGCACAATGTAGCATATTTTAAATTCATCAATATTTTGGATGATAGTCATCCATATCCAACATTGATGGAATTATAATGGTCCTTTGACAATCAAGCGATTATCAATCTGAAAAAGGAGGGAGATGAAATTTGAGGTAGGAGACCTGAAGGTTATTGCATCGTTGGATACCAATGAGAGGGAATGAAATTGACAACTTGTACAATATGACTGCGTGGATGAATGAATATGTTAACCCCACTGTAGATGGTGCAATCAGTTGGAGAATAATTAGCTCATGTGCATCAGAATCAGTGGAAGGTCTGGAAAATTGGCAGTAGAGGATGCATGAAGTATCAACTAGACGATGTGTATGCATAAATCGATTAGTGCGCTGAATTGGAATGAAGTTAAGTGATCCACCCTAGTATGATTAATTGACTGATATAATCTCATTTGTAAAGGATTTTGTGTAATGTCCCCCACCTCTTAGAGAGGTAATGAGGAGACTCAGTGGCCTGGGCACCCCCACTAGGTCATAGTCTCACACTGAAGGGGCGAAAATTCAAGAAGTTAAAAGTTATATTTTTAAGTTGACTTAAGAAAGGAAAAGGAAAGGAGTAAAAGATAACTCAACAGAAGAATATAATATTAACCCTGGGAGTTAATCTAACTCAACAGAGAATTAGAAGGAAAGGTATAAGTAAGAGGCTGGGGTGCACCTATTCTCATTCTGGTTTTGGATTAGCATTTTCTATTTCTCTTGAGAATTCACTTTGGGGGTTTTGCTGTACACACCCTTGTGAGCAACTCAGTGGTGAAATATCCACTCACCTTGTTCCACAACTTGGTCTCGGGGATGAAAGACTCCTCCACACCATTCTAGTATCAGAGCCAGTTTATCGAGGGAGGTTTGATCCAGCTTATCCTGAGGGCCTAGGGCCATTCCAACAGTTGGGTTTTGTTTGCAGGGGAAGGACCATCAGTTTGAGGGTTTTTCTGGAGGGTTATCATCATTCTATATTTTTCTGCAGATTGGGACGTCGTGGAGCCATAGGGCACGTCCTGTGATTCAGTAAAACTCAGATCTAGGGAGATCTGTTTGAGATCTGATCCCGAAACTTCTCCCACGGGGTTCTCATAGACCTATATATATTCTTGGAGAGTTTCAGAGCATTTGGAGGCCTCCTTCATCAGGGCCGAACCAGTTAGGGTTTCAGTCATCTAGTGGGGCACACCATTCAGTGAAGAATTCAAATCTACGAGGTTTGAGAGTGGATTTGGGAATTTGGACATCTGGGTTTTTCTTATAGTTGCCCGATCTATCATTTGGCATATTTCTCGGGATGATTGGACACTTTTGGTAGCAGGGAAGAATTATTCAGGGCTTCAACATTCTAGCAGGACGGGGCACTTTCCAGCTTGGAGGTTGAGCATTAGTGCAGCTCAGATCTGCTTGATTTAGTCTTCATTGTATATCCAGCCTTTGGAGGCTTATTTTGTATTGTCGGGAGCATTTTGTAGCAGCTCATATCTAATGCTTGTACGACCATCTGAGGTTTATGCCAGATCAGCCATCGATTGTATTGATATTACATTGCTCATAATAAAAAGGTCAGATCTTTGCTTGTGCTTCTACATATTGAATATATTGTGATCTTTATGTGTTGATGAATCTTGTATGCACTTAATAACTCAATAAATTAGTAGTAGTTAGTGATTCCAAGAAAGAATTTGTCTTGGGATCATTACATTTTGAGTTACAGGCACCCGAACAATAAACAATGTTGTCATTATATGTTGTCTTGAAGGCCACTCCAGCCAAATGGTGGGTTGCACACAAAGAGGGAATGGAAGACTATTCACAATGTAGAAGACTAATACAAGTAAGATTTGGTACCAAGGTGGAGTATGCTATGTAGAAATATACAAGAGTAAGTGACCCAAAAAATCATGTTGAGAAGTGCAAAGACATATGGAGTTCGATTCTAAAGAAGGAATGGACACACATGTTTATACATACAATGGGTACAATTCCTAAGAAATGGTACTTGGAACTAGAAATGCACAGAGAAACAAAAAGTTGGGACGAGCTAATTCAAATATTTAAGGTCACATTTAATTTCGAACATGAATCTCCAATAGTATATGAAAAACATTATAGGTCATTCGAACCAAGATTGTTTTAGAAGAAGGATCAATGGAGGTTGTACCTATGTGTAGTGTGCACAAAGATTCTATGATAGTTTACGAATTATGGGAATGTTACAATGTTGCTAAGGAAGAACACGACTAGGAAGATCCAAGGAATATACACGTACTTGAAATCGAGGGGGAACATGCAGTAGAAAGGATAGAGCTAGAATATGTTGCATATGGAAAACCAATAAAGACACATAAGGTAAATATTGGGACACAAGAAAACCCAAAATTTGCAAAGATAGGAGATTATTGGAATGATGAAACAATGGAGAATATCATAGATTTACTGCACGAGTATCAAGATCTATTCCCAACGTTCTCGGAAATTAAGGGAATAAATAGTGAGTTAGGAAAAATGAAGATCCTTTTGAAACCAGATGTTAATCCAGTGATATAGAGAACCTAAATGTTAAATCTGAAGTATAAAGAGAAGGTGAAAAGAAGAGATAGACCAAATGTTGGAAGAATGGATTAGTGAACCAGTGGTGGAATCAGAATGGATAAGTCCAATGATAGTGCAAGATAAGAAGAAAGGTGAATCAGGATTTGTGTAGACCTAAGGAAGCTAAAATATGCATGTTTGAATGATCCATTTCCAACATCATTTACATACGAAGTGCTAGAAAATGTAGGAGGATAGGAGGCCTATTCTTCATGGATGGATTTTTAGGCTATCACCAGATTAAGATTGCACAGTAAGACATGTATAATACTATTTTTTCAATAGAGTGGGGAAGTTATCAATACATAGTGGTTCCTTTGGGGATGAATAATGCACCTACATGTTTTTCAAGAGTAGTTGTTGTAGCTTTTAAGGAATTTATTCATAACTCCCTTGAAGTGTACTTAGACAATTGGATTGTATTTAGTTTATTGAAATATCACATTGAAGTACTTAGGTTAATGTTGGATAGATGTAGACAATGTCATATTTAACTAAAATTGAAGAAATGCATTTTCTATGCGCCTTTTGGAATTTTGTTAGGCCATGTGGTATGTAAGCAGGGCTTATTAGTGGATCCAAGATTGCAGTGATTTTATATTTACAACCACCCACTTCAGTTAGACAATTGAGATCAACCCTAGTTCATAAAGGATATTACAAGAATTTCATTAAGCATTACGAGAAAACTACAACACCCATGGAGATGTTGTTGAAAAAGGAAGCTAATTTCTAGTGGAATGAGGACTTTGAGAAATGCTTAGATACATTGAAGCAAAAATTAGTGACCGTCCTAATTTTTATATTCCCATATTGGAATAAGGAGTTCCATGTTCATGTATATGTGTCTCCCATAACTTTGGGCACAATATTATATCATCCAGGGGAAGAAGACATAGACCACTCAATCACATTTGCAAGTAGGAAGCTGTCAATAGTAGAAAAGAATTACACTACCATAGAACGAGAAGGGTTGGAAATGGTATATGTGCTACATAATTTTAGACATTATTTACTGGGGTATCACTTTAAAATGTACATGGACCATTATGCAATAAGATACTTAGTGAACAAGCCAGTTTTTGGGGGGAGAATATGCAGATGGTTTTTGTTGTTCCCGGAATATGATTTTGAAGTTTTTTTGAAACCAAGGAAGTTGAATGCAAGACCATATCATTTATCGCGTATACTATTTGGAGAACTTGCAAGGAATCTAGATGAGAGCTTTCCATATGCACAATTATTTGCAGTTAAAATGGTGGATGACTTCTTCACAAACATTGTGTAGTTTTTAAGTACAAGAATGGCCCTATCAGACATGACATTTGCATAGAAGAAACAATTAGTGTTTAAGGGAGGAGACTAACAGTTAATTGAAGGAAACTTATACAAGTTAGGTGTAGATGGAAAATTGAGACGATGTATGTTATATCATGAAAGACCAATGATACTCTCAGAAGTGCATGAAGGAATTGTAGGAGGACATTATGTAGGTAAATAGACAATGCAAAATATTTTTTGCACAGGGATTTTGTGGCCCACACTTCATGATGATTCTAAAGAATATTGTCATGCATGCGATGTTTTTTCAAAGTGTTGGAAATCCATCCAGAAGGGATGAGATTCCTTTACATCCACAGGTTACATTGCATGAATTTGATAAATGGGCAATAGGCTTTGTTGGAATGATCAACTCACCAACAAGAAGATCAGGAGCTAAGTATATAAGCACTCCGACATAATATTTTACCAAATTGGAAGAAGCAACACCAACCATAGACTGCACCATGTAGACTATTGTGAGGTTTCTATTTGATAATGTATTTGCATGATTTGGATGCCCATGCATTTTACTCAGTGATCAAGGAACACACTTCTTGAATAAGATAATTGCAACATTGATGGAGGAATTTCAAATTCATCCTTAGAAGATTACATTGTATCACCCTGAAGACAATGAGATAGTAGAATATTTTAATAAAATTCTGGAGAATGATCTGAAAAATATCTTCAACGTAGGAAGGGATGATTGGGACCTAAGGGTTCCTACATTATTATGGGAATATAGGACTACAAGTAAAAAGTTGACTGGACATACACCTTTTAGGTTGGTTTATGGGAAAGAAGCAGTAATTTCAATGGAGTTTATTGTACTTATCCTACATGTTGCAGTGATTACTAATAATTTGGACTCTATCTTAGTATAGGAGATATTTTCATAGTTGGTACAACTTGAGGGAGATCGATTTGTCACAAGGTTCCATCAACAGGTTCAGAAGGAAAGAGAAAAGGCATGGAATGATAGACATATTAAAAAAAAAAATCAAGTGGGGGACTTCGTGTTACCATATGATAGTAAGTTCATGTAGCATCCAGGGAAGTTTCGAATGCATTGGTTAGGACCATATGTGATTAAGCATGTGACGAAGGCAGGAGTTGTGGAGTTGGAAACTCTTAATAGAGAAGTCCTGAGAGGAATGGTGAATGACAGTTGGATAAAACTTTATAGGGATAGATGACCTACCACACACTATTATGACTTGTGCAATAAACGTTTTATTATAGTAGGAAAAGGAAAATAAAAAGTAAGAAAAAATAGAAAAAGGAAAAATAAAAAAAGTGGAAAAAGAAAGAAAAAGAAAACCAAAGGTAAGACAAGACCTATGCAAAAAAAGTGAGTTTTGCACAACTAAAAGAAACAACACATGGGAAATTAGGTATGCATAGAAGAAATATGTGGAACATGACCGTAACGACCATTAAAGGCATTGAAAGGGAAGAAACGATGGTTAAAGGGCATTAATGACAAGTCATAAGGATGACGAGTATAAATAAATAGAAACTACCACTGAGAATCTTGATAGATTGGTAGTACAAGGTACAAATCCAATGAAAAATATTGAAATAAAGCAACATTAAATCAAGTTTTCATCACACCATTGGTGGATTAGACAGTTAATTCGAGCGCGAAGGTAAATGGACAATTGGAAAAGGGCCACAAAAGTTGCGAAGGGTCGACAAGTATTGGTTATCATCACTTAGAGTTGCATGTGAGTAAGAGAGAGATGAGAAATATATTTCAAAGCCAAGAAACATATTGCAGAAACAATACCCGTACCAAAGAAAGTTTAAAAAAGAGAACAATCAATAGAAACAAAGGTTGATGAGACTTTGGGAGCATCATCGTCGGAGCCGAGGTTTCCCTGAGACTACATTCCACCAAGGAAGGATTATGCCCCACCAGTGACATTGTAGAAGACTACCGACTATGAATTGGTGACACCCAACATCCTAGATGGAGTCATCATGGATGAAGACATGCTAGGGAGGGTGCCACAGCTCAAATATGCATACTATGATATTACAGACATGAAAAAATTCCCTAAACTTGCATCACACCACTACTTGGAACTGAAGACAAATCTATCAATGAACCAGAGCATAGGTGTGCCAAAGTTATAGGTAAGAGGACTGGAGTGAGGAGGCATACTAAACCTATTCTACATTCCACATTTTGGCTAGAGAAATGAGGTGAATGCATGCATCAATTTTCTCTTAACTTGTGTGCATGGAGGATATTTGTGGCTGGATAGGCCAATATCGGTAGATATAGACCTAATTGTAAGGATCATAGTCTTACTAATGTAGGGACAAGATCCAAACTTGTTGTTTTTCGATAAGAAAATTGGCAGGACTCTGTCATAGGAAATGAGGGAAAAAATTCATATAGTTTGAGGTGTGTGCAGGTTGGATGTATCGAGCATATGTGACCCAACAGTAAGGATGGAAATGAAAGAATTAGCATGCAAGCTACTGAGTAAATGTAGAAAATACCAAATATCAGTGGGAGTGATAGCTATGGAAGAGAAGTGTGTCAAAGGGGTCTCGTTGAGTTGGGCACCTTGCTTATTGACCCAATTCCTCCTCAACTACGTAGAAGCATAGGATAGGGGCATGGAATTCATTTATCTAGATGGATTCTAATTTTTATTGTGTCCGCAACATGGGAAGAGCCGAAGTATGTGTAGTTCTTGGGACTCAGAGGTAAACTAGTTTTGGAAGATAAGTACTAGAAATTCCAGTACATGTCTAATAAAAGAAGACATATCGACACTAATATCAAGTTATTTTTTGTATGGTGAAAGGATTTGGCACTACATCTGTAATAAACCACAAATTTCACAATAAGTGGTAGACATGTACACACCATTTGAACGGTTCAGGTAATACTGACATCATATCTATGTATAGGAAAAGAAGGTCCCGAGAGAGGAATGGGTTCATACAAATTAGAAGATCATGAAAGAAGATATCCACCTGATCATGCATGATTGGGATCTAGAGTGGAAGATTCCAGCTAACGAAATAGAGATGGAACATTAGAACAAAAATGGATATGAACAGGGTGATAAATAGGGTAATGAACATGGACGAGACACAAAATATGTGTAGGAAGTAGTCAGAGAGAAAAGGAAAGACAAGGGTAAGGGGCCAAGAACATATTCGCGTAAGGATATGAAATCCCACAGGGTATCAGATAATTATACTCTAACAGATGATGACATTGACTAAATCGATTATAAAGTAAGGCATGCCACAGACGAAACAGTTGAGAAAGCATCACACAAACAAGAAGAATTGCACCACCAGGTGTAGGCATACTTAACACAATTGCAAAAAATCTTGGAAGCATCAAGGATAACACTAGAGCACAGATCGGATGACAGTCCATCAACAAGCCCGAATGGGGAGGTAGGGGCCACAAAATCTTAGTTTTCAAATATGGAAATAGGGTGCATAGTGTTTAATATCCCACCAGATGTGATCAGGTTCCCAACGACCGAGATGGAAGACAAGGTACAAAAACTAAGTTATTTGGACTTAGTAATTTCACATATGCTGACAAGAGTATTACAGATATTGCACATTAGTATTTCACAAGAGATACAATTTCGTGCAGATTCAACATAAACCAAATTGGAAAAGGTAGAAGTGGAGAAGACAAAGCTTCAACAAGAGTATAATGTTTCTTTATAGGAGAAGACCACGATTGATGAAAATGTTGACATGATATTAAAGGAGAAGAGTGAGGTTGCGGAAAAGGTTGAAAGGATACTGAAGGAGAAGAGCGAGGCTGAGGAGAAGAATGAGAGAGTATTGAATGAGAAGGATGAGGCTGAGAAGTAGGAAAAATGAATACAATAGGCCATCCAAAAACTCTACAAGGAAATCCCTAAATTGTCAATGTTGGTAAAAGCTACACTTGAAGAACAAGTCTCAAGCATCAGGGAAGTCATTAAAAGCTTCCACACTAGGATCAAAGACTTGAAATTGTGTATACCACCATAGGAAAAGGAACAAATTTAATGGAGGATATATAGATGATGGATGTGGAAGTAATACTAAGGGATGCACAACAAAAAATGTATAAGTCTTCGGAGAACATAAATATGCTGCCACCAATGGAGTGCATGATGATCATCTTGGCACAAAGGCGGTCATACAATGAAATAGAAAAGATAAGGGACCAACATAATATTATCCAACAATGATTAGTACCACTATAGGATGAGGCACTAAAGTTAATAGGGGAATTTTCAACTGCGTAGGGCAAGGTAAAGAAGGCAACACATGACAATGAAGAAAAAGTCATGACCATAACTATGCAAGTCATAGAGGATATTTTGGAAGAAGAAGAAGAAGTCAAGAAATAAGTTGTGACACAACATGCCCAAGTGGCTCAAGACGAACCACAGGTGAGTGTTGGGGGCTTGTTGGACAGGCAATTCTAAGAATGAAGAATGAGGACATGTGAAAAATGAGGAAGGAAAGAAGTTAGACATGAAAAAGAAGATAGACGTGAAAAAGTAGGAACGAAAGCAATCAGAAGCATAAAATCAACATGCATGCACAAATATAGGAAAAGTACGCTCGAACAATGAGCTTTCATATGGTTTTGGGGAATAAGCAAATAGGGTTTTTATCCCTAAATTGTATGTATAAATATGTAATGGGTTGGGTAGAATAGGCGGTTGAAGGATGAAGTTTGCCAAGAGTAAGAATAGAGTGAGAGAATATACTGAGAATGAATAAGAGTCTATGTCTGAAGGTTTAGGGAGAGTTTGCAGAGAGAGTCTTGCATTACAAAGGGACTAGAAAGGATGGGGAAGGATAATTTGGCATATCTGTTGTCAGCATAGTGTGTAATACCGAGATGAATTGTAGAAGGAATAATAAAGAAGCTAGTCATTGTGGATGTAGCCCAAATTTTGGGTGAACCATGTTAAACATCCATGTTTGAATGTCTTTTTATGTGATTGTTCATGAATGTTCTAATTATGCATAGCTATAATTAGATCTTTGCACTAAATGATTGATGCGCAGTAAAGATAAATATTATAGTGAATAGTTTATGTTGCAATTTGTGTCACAATGATGCTACATAATTAAAGTATACTAATTGATCAAGGGAAAAGGGACAAATAATATAGCGCACAAGGTAGATAAGTAGGAATGAACATGCTAATGGCTTCACATCCTCTCATCCATGTAGAAACTTGGTTTCTACAACCCCAATGGATGCCCTGGGTGAGACTTCGATTGCACGTGTGTGATGCCAAAAGGGCCAGTGTCTACAAGGTTTGTTGGTTAGATAACTTGAACCTAGGGTCTTACAGTTGCGTGCCAAAAGGGGTGGAGCCTCCAAGAAATTTTTTTGGGGGTTTATTTACCAATTTTTTGGGCATTATTTTTCCTTTGGCGGGAGTGGTTTTTCACCTTTGGCAGTTTAATGGTGCACAATATTTTAGCCCATGGTTTTCTAATTCTGGTTAACGAATTAGGGTTGCATTGTAATCCAGGTCAATGGATTATGGATTTTGGATGATGCCTAATCCTAAATATATTTTATTGTAAGCAATGAAGTTTTATAATGATGAATAATAATTTGAGGTGTGGCTCTAAATATGTTGGTAGTTTTCCCTGTTTGGGATTCCAGGGTAAATATCTATGTATATGTGTGATTTGGATTTTTTTTTTCTAAGAATATATGCATGCATTGCATTACTATAAAAGGTTTAACACTTACAATGTAACCCTAGAATAAAATATGTGCATGAGTAGGGAGTGCCACCGATAAAAAAAATATCTGACTATGTGTTGACAATTGGAAAAATTACCTCCTGCAACATGGGACAAATAATTGATCACAAGCCCCAATTAGACTTATTTTCATTTGGGATGGTAGTTTCCAATCAACATGTGGGATCATTGTTCCACTCAAAATGTTTTCTCTTCGGAAAGAGACTTAATCAATTAGTCTCTCATATAATTACCCTAAATTTGTAGAAAATAAAAACATATATATTGATCCTATCTCAATTGAGATCAAAGACTAATTATACATGTAGAATAAATGATTTGATCCTTTAGATTCAGGAAAAATTATTTATCCAAAGAATATTTAAGGACAATAACTTTTGTTGCTAGGAATAAATGAAAATAGTTATATTTACAATTTATAATGATAGTTTTAGGATGAATTTAAGCTCCTTTTAAAGAACAATAATGAGAAACATAAGTCTTATAAAGTAAATCCAAAAATAATATTTACTCATCTACAAAATCTTAGGAATAATATTATCATATATATTATTCTCCTAATAAATATCAATTATAAAATGTAGATATAATTGTTGTCATTTATTCCTAGCAGCAATAGTTATTGTGCTTAAATATTCTTTGGATAAAGAATTATTTCTAAATCTAAAGGATCAAATCATTTATTCTACATGTACAATTAGTATTTTCTCTCAATTGAGATAGGATCAGTAGATAGGTTTTTGTTTTATGCAAATTTAGGATAATTAGAATAGAGTCTAATTTATTAAGTCACTTTCCAAAGAGAAATATTTTGAGTGGAAAATCGAGCCCACATATTGGTTGGAAACCACCATCCCAAATGAAACCAATTCTAATTGTGGATTGTGATAGGGTAGTTGTTCGTTGTTGCAAGAGGGAATTTTTCCACCTGTCAAAAATTGGCACTAGAAGGAGGGTTGAGTGACATGCATGGCTGGTAGATCATCTCACTGTGCCAAGCCATTACAATCATCCCATATCATATCACCTCCTAAGAGGATCCCTAAATATAATAGTGGGTCTTCATCTCTTAAACAAAGTCGAGTGTCAAGTTCACCTGAAATTATCAAAATCTCACAAGAGGTAGAATCCCAATATAACCCCGTGTCATCGTCTCAAACTAAGCCTATTGATTTTTCCATTTCTGAAGAAACCACCGTAATTAATCCACAACTTTAACTATCCATTATTTTAACAAGAGCACATACTAAGGAAATTAGTTAACCCCACATTGAATTTACAATCCCTGAAAGAGATCGACAATCAATGAAAGATAAAGAGATTGATATAAATTTATTCTCGGGACCTAATCTTTTGGCTCAAATTTAAAATCTATTAAGGGGATATGACGATCCTAATGATTTATTGATCAATTTCTCAATATGTCTTGATTCAATTAAGCCCTTGTCTCCTCCACAGTGTCCACCTTACACTCCTATTGAACCTCAACCATATTCTCCACAAGGAAGTCCCGAAAAAAATACTTCGGGAAGTCCAAGTCATCCCCAAAGGAGAAGAATGATTGGATTACCAAGGAGACCATGGATTTCCCCATGAGTTGTTGTAGTTCCTGGTGACACTCATGATCTTTCCAAGAACCCTGATACATTCTTTCCCAAATTCGATCCATATAATGGGGAATCTCTTCAAGATCATGTTAGTAAATTCATGCTAGCAGTAAGCTTAATGGGTGTGCAACATGAATATGTTGTATGTCAATTGTTCCCATACATTTTTGAAGGAAAATATTCAACGTGGTAATTTTTACTACCACAAGGAACAATCACAAGTTGAATTATTTTGAAGTGGCTTTCATGAAAAAGTTTGGTAACGAAGAGACCAAAAAACATTGGTTTTAGAACTATCGAGGATCAAATTAACTCCTTAAGAAAAAATTAAAAATTTCAATCAAATATTATTGAAATGAAAATAAAATTATGAAAGATTCTAGGACTATAGTCAATTTAATTATTGAATTATATACTACAACCTTTCTATATTATATTGTTTTTTTTGTTAAAAGAGTCAATAAAACAACTTTAGTAGAAACATTTGAGGAAACACTAGATGTAGAAAAAGAAATGATGAGTATTTCCAGTAAATCCCCAACAGAAGAGAGAATAAAATTTCCACTAGCCAAGAGATAGAATGTGATCAAGGAAACAAAGGAGAAAAAAGAGAAAGGAACATTTGATATGGATGGCATTCAAAAAGTGATTCAAAACTTTACTAAATGATATTGTAGATCTTCAGAAAAATTCAGATGAAAGTTCATCATATAGGATACCATGGAAATCATTTTTAAAAGAAATTAACCTCCTAATAATTCAAATAATCCCCATGAACAAATGCATATTGAATAAATTACTCAAGATCATTATTTTCGAGCACATGAAACTAATCATTATGAAAAAAAAAAATATCCAAAATTTATTAACGTGTTTAAAGTCTTTTTTGCAATGGAAGAAGATAAAGAAGGACACACAATCCACGACGCGAAAAGGGATGATAATAATATTAAGTCGCCAATCAACATCATAGGGGACATTAATCATGGATTAATATATGAATATGAAGAGGAAAGATAAGAAGTATGTGTTGCTCAAACTAGAAGTGAAAATCTCCCTTCTTCTTCGGAAACACTGGGTACTTCTACCCATCCCAAGAAAACAATTTATTCTAATAGGGAAAACCCTACTTAGAATAAAACAATTGTTCCTTATGATATTCCTAATTATGGCATTCTTGAAGATATGAAAAATAGTAGAGATGATATCTCTCTTTATGAATTAACAAAATGAACATAGTAGGGAAATAAGTTAATTCATGCTTTGCAATTCAATTATGAAAAAGAGAAAGTAGCTTAAAATATTTTTACCAATGTAAATGTTGCTTTGATCGTTGACAAATATGGTTCACATACTCCTCCTTTTCTCTTGAACTTTGATATTTTTAACAGAAATTTACATAAATGACTACGAGATTCAAGGGTTTTATCTAATGTTATGTCTTAATCGACGTGTAAAAAGATAAACATAGAGCCCCATAAGTCTTATATACAAATTGTACAATTGGATAGATCAAATGTTAAAGTGTTGGGAGAATTGAAAGGTGTTTTTATAAAGTTATCTTCAAATTAAAAAAATTCATCAAATCATTGATATATTAGTAGTTGGCATTCCTGAAGCATATGGTTTACTTTTAAGTAGGGATTGGTAAGAAAAATTTCATGGTTATTTTTCAACTAATTGATCACATATTTACATATCTTTTAATGTCGAACAAAAAAAAAATAAAGGTAGAATGATAAAAACACATGAAATATAATGTCACATATTTGAACAATCCCAACTAACCCATCATGTTTACACAATATACATTGGGGAAATTTTGTATTGACTCATTCTTGGTAATTTCCCTGCGAAACATTCACGTTTTCTTGAAAGAGTGTCAAATTATAAAATGGAAGTTGAAAATCACTAATGTCAAGTGTGGAAAGTACAAGTAAACCCATCAAAGCTATGGAGATTCAAGGGAAGAGGGGAAATTCTTGTATCATACTAAGGCATTTTCATCAAGGATATAAATGCTCGCGAGAAGTGAAGCAATGTCATTTCAAGAGAGATGAGGAACAAATGCATGGAAAATTTGGTTTGTACAAATATTGAGCCTTTATTTTGATTTCATAACTGATTAGAAACTTATTGTATTTAAATAATGAACCCCATTTTTCTTGCTCTTTTAAAAATATTATGTTAAATATCAGGTATCGGTAATGAATAACTTATCTTTCAAATATATAGTATTATCCCTCTTGAACTAGTAAGTGAAAGCTTGTAATCAAGAGTAATCTATAAATTGAGTAATGCTTCTTCCAATGTGTCACCATTGGTTGTGACCCATATAACAACCACCCTATATTTTAAACTTTTGAATAAATAATAATGGGTCCTTTAAAATATTTTGGTTTATTATGATTTGACATTTTTTGTTACCTACCTTTTGGTATATTTTTAATCTATTATTGGTCTAATTAAAAAAAAACATTTGTATATAAAATTTTAAATAGAAACAATTAAAGAATAAATTTTAGTTCTGAAGTTTCTCGGTGGCCTGGTGGACCAGTGATTCGATGGTCGGAATTATATTCTTTATAAAACATCACTTTAAACTCCTCGATCCTTGATTTCTTCGTGGCGAGGTTATGATAGGTTTTGTCTTTTCGTTCTAAACTTTTAAAATAATCCCCAAATCACCTAATGTCTCAATTTCCCAATGACTCGGTGAACCGCTGAATCAGTTCAACCGAACCGAGATTCTTTATGCATTTGATGTGTTCAAAATAATAAACATAGGTTCCCAATATTCTGGTGAAGCGGTTAATCATAAGATTAGTGTCCAATAACTAAAATTATTATGTTAACTAAACCAAATCGAGTCTCATTGTCGTTTTAAAAGGATCTTTGGTGAGACGATGCCTAATTATGGATGTTACATCAAATTTTTGAAAAACTTAATTGTATTTTATTCAATAATAAATATAATTTTGTGGTTAATGGGAATTAAATGAATTTATTAAAGCATTGGTAGATGAGTTAAGATCCATTGAACAACTTGAATTCATGCATAGCATTGCCTTCTACTCCATTATCAATTCATGCAGTGTCTTCTGGCTTGATAAGTAATTTTAACTATATATGTTTAGGGGTCTTAAGATACATATGTCTTCTCAATTTCTTCTTTTGGTTAGTCTCGTTTTATTTATTAGTGGTAATTTTACTAAAACAAAGTCTATCTATTTTCAAAATATTACTCTAATTTTCTTTTTGTAGGTATTCTCGATGACAAGATGACTAAGAAAGGAAAATCAAAGAAACAAAAGGACGCAAAGGAAGATATTGAGAAGAACCAAAATTTAGCATTCTTATTAGATACCTCTTTCAATAAAGGAGCCACCAGCCACATGGAATGGAGAGAAACTTACAAGTTCATTGAGGATGAAAACTTTACATATGAGTACAAGTCTGATGTTGACGACTTGGTTAATATCAAGAAGTTCTATCTATAGAAAATAGTTTCCAGACCAACAGTTCTTCCCTACTATGAAATGGTAGGATGGATCATGTCTCACACTGATATTTCTACTTGTATTGTTTTGAATTATTCTTGAAATATTGATGGGTCATTCAGACCATAAGACATCCCGAACATGTATAAATTAGTGCCACCCAAAGTTTTTTTTAGATGATAACTTTATTAAGATTTTTATTGAGAAGGAGGTTGAAAAGAATAAATTCAAATGGGTGATTTAATCATAGAATGGTGGCATGACTCCAATTCATTCAAAATTATAGTAGACAAGATATATCATATTCCCAGATTGAAGAAACCTCCCATGCTAGTAATTATCACGCTCTGTCTCCTTTATGGTGAAAACAATTCTTTTAAATTTAAATTGGGTTGGGTTCCCCTTATCCACTAGGTTCTCAATTGAGAATTCTTCAAATGGTCTCACATCATCTCTGTTAACATCAGGCTAGAGGTTAAAAAATCATAGGAATCACCCCCATGGTATTTCCATGGGTTATTTATGCTAGGATATTTAATATATGTTTTCTATGTAGTTATCCCATTTACTCTATTGGCATACAATTGGTCCCCTTCCAAAGGGGTTATTCACATACATTGATCTAAAATGTGGGCAATAAAATGTAGAAATTTGTTCTATGAAATCTGCAATGACTTTATGGTGTCTTTGCACTTGACACTTGATTATGAAAAGTCAACTAGCCTCCATGTTTACTCAAGAGAATATCAATTCCATTAAATAAATTGATGATTTGTTTATTTATGAATAATTTTCATATATAAGGATTTATGGATGTGAAAGAGAAACTCATATTCTACCAAAGTGTGTCCCATATAAATTGGTGCTCAAGGAAAATGCATATAAAACTATTGGTGTTGGAATTGTTTCCTCTCAGTCAAAGACTCAGAAAAAATAGTGGTCATCTATCCAAATTTCACTAGGCATTTCCTCTCTGTTAAATAAAAAAAAAAAATCTCTGAAAGAAGTAGAGAAAATGGAAGGAATTTGGTTAGCATAAGGCAGTTTCAAAAGACATGATCCAATCGGCCTTGTCAATAAACATTGTATCATGGTGAAAAATGTCAAATCATACAATTACGAGGATGACCCATTCAATATCGTTTTCCAGAAAGATTTACATTATCAATAAATGGATCAACTAATTCATGAGATGAGAAGAAACCCCAAAACAAGAATTTATCGATTGGAAACTCTATAGAAAGAAATCCTTTCGAAAGGAAAAAAGTGAGAAACATGGTAATATACAAATAAATGTTGATGAAGAGGAAGATGAACGATATTAATCCGAAGCAAAGAAACATTAGAATAATTCTACTACAAACATGCAATTGGAAAAGAAAAATTAGTAGGATAATATAAAATGGAAGCAGGATCGGGATACAACTACAACACAGATCCCTATAGAAATTGTTGAAGTAAATGATGAAATCAGTACCAATACAGGTATTGAGAACTCTCATTTAGTAGTTGTTACATCTGTCTCTACCATTGACACTACTCCCATCACTTCCATTCCAGGTAGACTATTTTCCACATCTTTTGAATTTGATAGTCTTAAACCAATTCAGGACACTGTTTTGTCACTAAATACCTACACCTTTGATGACACAAAAAATACCATTATGAAATTAAAAACTAGGAAAATAAAAATTCCAGAACATGAGGAGACCACACAAGAAATAATGCAACTTTGGAATGATGCACATCTAAATGAAGAGGAGTTTGTATAATAAGTTGTTGATTCCTTAAGGGAAGTTGTTGATGGAAACAAATGATTAGTGAGAAAAAAATCTACTCAATCAATCAAGAAAAGAAAAAGGTATTGGAAATACAAGAAAAATTGAGTTCCCAAGAAACTATCATGTCAAAATAACATCAACCTCATATCGATCATCTCACAGAAGAAAATAAGGTATCTCTTGATACCATTGGAAAAATCGAAACTGAAATAGATAATATCAATTCAGAACATGCTATACAACTAGATATTCTTCTTGATAAGAAGAAGGAGATGGGCATAAACCATGAGAACCAAGTTGATTTTTGGTGCTGAATAAATTATTGTCATGGATGTCAAAGGTAAGTATTCAAATATAAATATTCGAAGGAAAGGTGACTTTCATAAATACAAAGTGGAAGTGGATTAAATACAAAGTTACATGAAAATGGATTAAATATGAAGTTATGTGAAAGTGCATTAAAAAGTAAAAGTGGGTTAAACATGAAGTTGTTTGAAAGTCGATTAAAAAGTAAAAGTGAATTAAAAGTGAAAGTGGAGCAAGAGAGCGCATGGTTGTAAAACTCACGGTGGTAGTTTTCTCATGGTATGTTCAAAAGTAAATTAAAAAGGGGGTGTTGTTCTTGAGTTTATACTAAGGCTTCAAGTATAATGTCATGCATCAGGAAATCAGGAAAGATTTCAATGTTGTCTCTCACTACCGAAATTATAAGAGAAATGTTCTTTAAATCGAATTAATATTGTAACATCTCAGAGGTTGTCTTTCACATCTGAGTTAAATTTGAAAAATTGAATGAAATGAAAGAAAACATAAAGCCGATAATCAAAGCAAGGCATCAATTACTAAGGAATATTACTTTGTAACAAAATAAGAAAGTGAAATGATGTAACCTTCAATGAAGTATAAAATATAGTGTCTAAGTAACATACATGTCTTGTATTTGCTAACAGTAAATACAAAAGAAAATTTGTTTGTTATTAGACTACTAAGTGAAATGTAACCACAGTAGATGTTATACTAAATTGTGATTTAAACATTTATCAAAGAAATGTATATGAAAGTATGTTGTAATATGGAAGGACAGAAGAACACATAACTCCAAATAGACGAAATGTAGAATCTTCGGTCTGAATTTGTATTAATTTTCAATGAAGAGAGTTTTCTCCTTTACAATCGGCAAAAAGAAACCCTTCGTGCTTTCTCAAAATGTATATTTATACAAGATTTAAGAATTTGGAATTCTATCATTCTAAAGATTTTGGTTACAAATGAGAAGGTGAAACGCTTCACTTTGTTATCCCTTGTCTTCTCTCATGCTGACAGGTCGTTTTCCTTTCTTTGTCTCCTAGGTCCAAAATGAGGTATTATGAGCAACTGTACTATTGGCCTCCGGAAGTGTTCCCTTTCCCCCGTTCAACACATTTGATACATATTTCTACCAACTACGTTATCAACTTGGAAGGTTCTGTTTTCTCATTTTCCTCAAATATATAACACTTATTTCCAGTTGTGGAAATATTTCTCCTATTTTCCCATCTACTATAATGATAGACGATAGTTGTAGATTTGGTTTTATTAACCATTTATCTATTTGAGCAATGTTGACCTGTCTTGTCTGAGAGATTTCAACTTGGTCTCTTTCCGCATTTTCCTTAATATCTAGCAGATGTTTGGCTATGTTAATTTTACCCAACGTCCCAGTGCTACTTTCCTTATCAAGATCTAACAATATTTTATTTAGCAAGCCAAATGTTTCTTCATAGGAATCTATCACGTCTTTAGCGATTTTTCTGTTTTTTGCTATATTGTGCTCCCATGCCTTTAGCAGGATGTTACCTATGGTTTTCTCTGGAATCGATAATTTGGAAGCGATGACTATTTCCTCTTTCATTGATGATATAATAGCCTCTTGGAAGACACCTTAAGCTGCCTTATCTCCTCTTTCTCTTAAGGTGATATTATTTAATGCTTGATCTATCATATCAAAATGATCTTGGATGATTTCTACTTTAGAAAGTAGACCATGTTGAGCTTCTTCTATCTTTTGTCATATTTCCTTGGCTTGAGTTTGGAATACCGTTATATCTATGACCTGGATTTCAGTAGAATTCAATTTGGATTGCAGCTGTTTTATTAACTCTTCTTGTTGATTTACTTGTGTTTGGCTTATTTGAGCCGACTGGTGCATTTGCTTGAGATCGGATTTGAGTTGTTCGATTTCCTGTTGGTCAAGTGCTCTGGCTTGTTTGAGGTCTTTGTTTGCATCATTCCTGGTATTCATCTCTACTGCTGCTATCTGAGTCTATAATTTGCTAATTAAAAGGTCTTTTTGTTTCAACCGTTCCTTCAAAGGTCCCGACTGAATATTGGTTGGTTTTTGCATAATCCCCCAATGTTCCTGCTACCTCTTCGGTGAATTCTACCTCTTCTAAGGATTCTCCATCAGTTAACACTCTGTATCTTTTGGCCATTGCACCCACCCTTTGGTGTGTTATTCATTTCACCACGACTTTCCTTTTCTTGCTAAAAATGAAATCGCTAGGAGGTAACTCTTCTACAAAGATAGGTGTTAGATCTTCTTTGAATATTATTCCTGCATCGAGGTTCCCCTTGGTAGATTGTAAGGGTGTGACGAATGGAATGGGACTGCTGAGTTCTGGGGATGTTTGTTTCATGGTAGAATATGTGACCAGTTCATTTGATGTAGATAAGGGTGTGTCTTCCACTCCTTTTGAGGGTGTCTCTGTTTGATCCTTGACCTGTTTACCTAGTGTATCTGTCTCCGGAGTACTTTCTTCTTGGCTTTGGATCTTGTTTTTTTGGTTCGAGGTCTCAGTTTCCTCTGTGTTTCCCTGAGTTTCTTTTTTTCCAGGGATTGTGTCCATTGAACCTTTCGCTTATGTTTGTTGTATACTTGGAGGTATTGAGACTTTTCCCTGCAAAATTTTGGGGACGCCACTTCTCTGGTGTTCCTGAAATTTGTGAACTTCGATCATCTCTTCGAGCGACAGAGCTCAAACCTGACTCAAGACTTTTGAGTAGGATCTTTCTCCTCGGAAGATCTTGTCATTGGGGGAATCTTCGTTTTTGTATCTTTTTAGACCACAAATTACCATATGGTTACCCACGACCTTATGAGGGTCATGTTTCTTGAATTCAATGTCTACCAGTTTCATTTCTTCTAAGGACGTGGCCTCCACTCTAGAATGGTTGAAATATAATTAAAAAAAGTACCAATGTGTAGGGGGAAAGTGTAAATTCTAACCTTGTACAATATCTACTGCAAACTGATATTAAGAAAAGAACATAAAAGATACAATGGAAAATACAAAAATTACACAGAGATTTTTCACCTGGAAACCCAAACCAGGAAAACCAACATATATTATATTCATACATTGTGTTACATTGTTTACAATATCATATACATATAGGAGCCAACGGCATCCAAAACCCTAACCCAATGACCTGGATTAGTCCAAAACCCTAATTCCTTAACCGGAAATAGAAAACCATCGACAAAAAACCATGTGCCGAAAAAACCACCTAATATCATGTGGTCCCGGAAATATGTCGTCCCAAAAAAAAACAATCGGGGGCACTGCCCCCGAACCCTTGCGCGGGGGGCTCCGCCCCCCTGCACCCCCCCTCTAACCCCCCTGCATTCCCGACTCAGACACTACTACTCGTGCAAAGAATATAACACATACCCAACATTCTCCCACTTGTTGTTTTCTTTGCACATAGGGGGTTACAGGGTTCCATAGTCAACAATCCAGGGCAGCAATGCCCATGGATCCTCTACACTAAGAGAACTTCTCAGTGCTCACATATTTTGTTAATGAATCTGCAACATTCTTCAAAGTGTCCACCTTCATCAGTGATACTTTCTTTTCTTCAATCATGTTTCTTACAAAGTGATATTGAACATCAATGTG
This sequence comes from Picea engelmannii, assembly GCA_009831015.1. NCBI lineage: Eukaryota > Viridiplantae > Streptophyta > Pinopsida > Pinales > Pinaceae > Picea > Picea engelmannii. The sequence continues at coordinate 166,165 of ML785562.1, forward strand.
CTTTGTCTTTGAATGATAAGCAGGGTTCTTTGCCAAGAAAATTGCACTCTAACTGTCACACTCTATCCTTACAGCTTCTTGTACCAACACAATACCTGAACAAAATCTTTGTAACCATAATTCTTCCTTACTTGCATGAGTGGCTGCCATGTATTCAGATTCTGTAGTTGA
>ML785562.1:168448-185563 GCA_009831015.1 Picea engelmannii
TTCCATCTATGAGTCTCAACTTGACCCTTCCTTTTCCTATGATTCTGGTTGTCGAATCATTACCCAAGAAAACATTACCTCCATCATACTTTTCATATTCGCAGAACCACTCCATGTGGGGAGTCATATGAAAGGATGCACCTAATTCAATCAACCATGCCTCATGATCTGCATGTGTTCTTGAAGAGGCCAAGTACACATCCCCTCCTTCTTCCTTGGAGGTCTTTTCTTCTGTAGAAGAAGATTCTTCAGATCCCTTCTTTTTCTCAACTTTGGATCTACACTACTTCTTGTAGTGCCCTTCTTTTCCACACCTCCAACATACCCTTCCAAACTTTCCAGGAGATTTAGATCTACCCTTAGACTTAGATCTCCCACTTGAGAAATTAGATTTGTTTCTTTATTGGTAACATCCTCTTGCAAATAATGCATCTGTGCTATGTCCTTCCATATTCTTTCGTCTCATCTCCTCCGACAACAAGGACGAGCCCACTTCTTCAAACTTCAAAGAAGTTGTCTTACTACCTATGGCCACAACCAGACTATCCCATGAGTCTGGTAAAGAACACAACAAACTGATACATTTATCTTCATATGAAATTTTAATATCAATGGATACTAACTGACTTACCACGGTATTGAAGGCGTTCAAATGCTCTGCCACCGAGTCTCCATCTCTCATCCTCAAGTTATACAACTTCTTTCTCAAGAATAGTTTATTTACCAGGGACTTAGACTGATACAACTTCCCCAACTTTTCCCATAAATATTTGGTTGTAGCTTCCTTTGACACATTCAGTAATACTGAATCAGAGAGACACAGTCAAATTGTGCTCTTTGCCTTCCGATCCGTCTTTTTCCAGTCATCTGCAAAAGTTCCTGTAGGTGTCGTACCTGGATCTACCGCGATCCACTGATATCTGTCCACCAAAAGATATTCCATCTTGATCTTCCACATCTCAAATCTTTTCCCATTAAACTTCTCGATCTCCATCTTCGAATTGCTTGCCATTTATTTTCACCTAAAAAACAATACCGCAGATCTCCCACTGTAACAAGGCTTATCACAGTCCCGAGCCAAACCCTTGATGACAAAGGCGTTCCCCTGAAGCCAATAAATCTCTGATACCAAATGTAAATTCTAACCTTGTACAATATCTACTGCAAACTGATATTGAGAAAAGAACAGAAAAGATACAATGGAAAATACAAACATTACACAGAGATTTTTCACCTGGAAACCCAAACCGGGAAAACCAGCATATATTATATTCATACATTGTGTTACATTGTTTACAATACAATATAAATATAGGATCCAACAACATCCAAAACCCTAACCCAATGAACTAGATTAGTCCAAAACCCTAATTCCTTAACCGGAAATAGAAAACCATCGGCAAAAAACCATGTGCTGAAAACACCACCTAATATCATGTGGTCCCGGAAATATGTCGTCCCGAAAAAAAAAAAATCGGGGGTGCTGCCCCCGAACCCTTGCACCCCCTTGCACGCCCGCCGCAGATGCTCAGACACTACTACTCATGCAAATAATATAACACATACCCAATAGAAAGACGACCATACCTTTTTCAGAACTCCTTTGAGCTCTTTGTTGATTCCGCCGATATTGTTTGCCTAGCAACCTCGTGACATACTAGCCTGTCTGGTAAGAATAGTGGTAGGACATACAGAGGAATGGAATAGTCGAAAACCCTAATATAAGAGAATTGTTTGTCTATGTACCAGTCTTCCACGCTGCCTAAGTTGGCCACAATTGTATTTGAAATCCTGGGAGGTGGGTGTCTCAAGATAACGACATGCATTGGTACCATTACCCAGTTGAAAATATCATAGACAAAGTCTTTAGCTTTATCTTCCCAGAGTTTTGAATGGTACACATGAATAGGCTTTGCGTTATTTGGAGTCCAACTCCAGCTCATTAATGGAAAAGGTGTCATGAAGAAAATGACATCCATAATGTAAGTAGACATGACTCGCCTTTTGTGCCCGATATTTTGTAATTTGACTGGCCAGACTGTCTGACAACATTTTGGCCCAGTCGAAAGAGTATCCCTTTTCTACTGTGTGGATAAGAGATACCCATGGGAGAAAGAAATGTGCAGTATTCTCTTTCCCATACAGTCTTCACACCATCATCACTATGTACATGAACTGTGGTTGTAACGATGAGATTGTGTATATACCATTAGAATCATCCTTGAACTTATTAGGGCATGAGCACCAATCCTTAATCAGGTCGGATAAGCTTTTTCCAAATTGCTCACATACTTTCTTTTTGAAACCCTCTAGGAATTCGACATTGTAAGTAAATTTTGGTGTGGGCGACAGTTTGTACATGTCCTGCAGATGCTCCGGCCGAAATGTCCCAACAACCACCTTCTAAGAATTTAATATTTTTCTATTCGGGACTTCTATGTGATCCAGTGCCCACATGATCATATCATAATAGGGAAAGAGTCACAACCTTGTCACTAGCTTGTGAATCTTCGACTGAGAAACCACCTTGTATTTAATATACAAGTCATCTTTCTCGTTGTCGCTCGAATCATCTGGGCAGTTCACCAGCTCATATTGCAATGTGTTGAAAACATGTGTCCATGTTTTGACTATGTTGATGTTTCTGGGAGAGGTATCCAAAAGAATATTTGAACTCTGACCTAGACTTTCACCAGTTGTTTTGGGCACTTTCCGTGGAGCCATGATATATAAAATATTGAAATTATATTTCCTGTCACAGAGGATGAAAATAGAAACAATGGTTATGTCACTAAGATGACTCTATGAAAACTAAAATGAAATTCAACTAATGACATAAATACTTCCATATTGAGCACTCTAGTCTGCGTAGGTCCTTGCTGACACAGTATTTAATTCTTTTAATAGAAAGATCTGGAAATAAAGAAAGATCTTATTTCCAATCATTTCTCTACTCTAATCATAAATACCATAATTTCTTGATATTTCGTGACTTGGGAGAATCATAGGAGTATTTAATTTTCTCTCATAAGTCTTACAAGATAAAAGGTTGTTTAATATATTAATTAATCCATCTTAAAACTTTGATTGATCCTGATCAGTTCTTAATATGTTTTCGGGATTCGTGGTCTCGGGTGATTTTACTCTTAGTCTCGAGCTATGAAACTTGAATTTGCGAAATTGTGTTTTGATTAATTAACTTTAAACCATAGATTATTTTAGGGGTTAAATTTCGCTCATGGGCTAATTTTCCATGGTTTTTCCAAAAACAAGATTCTCTATTTTAAAAATGATTCGCCCAAATTCTATAGGATAAAATTATTGTACCTTACAAATCGCCAAAATTTTATAAAAACTATATAAAATCCTTGGAAATTTGAATATTTTTACAAAAATATCGCCAAACATCTATAGTTGGCATATGAAGGATTAGTAATATTCGCCAAGGTTTCTATATTTTAAAATAAATTTCCATCCTTAAAATCATCCCTGCTTTAAACGGGATTAAGTTTTTGTTTAATTGCGATTAGTTTGTAAAATTCCCGACCTCAAGTATCAGGATTATAAGTTGTCATTCAAGAAAAAAATGTTAAATCGCGAAGTCGCGATAATAGTTAATTATCGTTTCTTATTGTTAGTTGTATAATTAGTCTGTCTTACCTTAAGTCACTTTCACAACTTCGCATATCATGACATTCGAAGGTTGCTCGAGGTGTGACTCCCGACTCGCGAAGGTGCGATGTATTGAATTAGTGATAATCTCTTTTTAATTCTTCGATGATCATGATTAAGCTTAACCCAATTTCTCTAGTTCACATGTCGGGGCATTGAGATCTACGACACGTTCAACTATAAGATCTACGAAACCCCGAAATTCGATGCTTGAGGTTTATCGTTAGCGTTTTGTTGTTAAAAAGGTAGGCATCTTCCAATCCCTTAATATATGGAGTATTTGAAAAATATGTGTGTTCCAACATAGTCTCCATCTAGGGATATCGTCTCCTTGTGGGACGAGAAGAACAGTAGACCAAGTGCCTTTATTGGGTAAATGGAGTCATTTCTTTAAAATTGTGAAGGCATTTAGAAAGAGGGTATAGAGAGAAATTTTAGGTTTCATATTTATCTTCTGAAATCTTTTGAAACCTAATCATTCACTAATCTCAAGTTTAGGCCCTTCGATGACTTCCTCTTCCTTGAAACTGATTTCAGATCTGCTTAAGATAAGAAAAAAAACCTTAGAAATTCTAATATGTTATGTTAATCTTTGCTTGCATCAAGGTGAAGTAATCTCAGTGTTTTTAATCAGGGATCCCCATGTGAACTTGGGATGTAGATCTAGTCTAAAAGAGAACTGACTACCATAGTACAGTATAATTCATGTATAACAACCTTACAAATATCTTAGACATTGCTTCACTGCTAGTGAGCTTGTTCAGTACCCCGGTGAAGTTATCTGATTCCCTTTATTGAATTTCCTTTCACCACTTCAATTTGTAACTTTGCATTCAAATGTTGAGATGAGGGAAGTCATTTAATGAATTTCCTTTCATAATCTCTTTTTTTTTGGACTAGATGGGGGCAATCATTTATGATTTTCCTTTCACCATCTGTCTTATATTTTTTCTTTTAAAACATGAAGTGGGGGAAATCAATTTGTATAAACTATACCAGGGGTGATATCTGTTTATAATTTAACAATAGAGGTCTGTTAACTCACTTTGATTACTCTGGACTAGTCTTCTTTTGATCTTCAAAACATCTTAGTCTGCAGGAAAATTATTATGGGGGATTTTTTATTTCCAGGGGCCTTCTTTGAGAAATACTAACCATGTTAAACCTGTTAAAAGAACTAAGAGAGTCAAGATTAGCTTATACATACTTTTGTTCAGTAGAAGTCCGAGGAGTTGTGAGGACTTGCCCCTTTTCGAAAGATTCATTTGTCGGCTTTCAGAGTTAAAGTGTGGCCTCTTTTTCTCCGTGAAGTCCATGGGAAGGCATCTGGAGTCAAGGGGACTTATATAAAAATTTGAACCGGGTGACAAAGAAGGTTTCAAATTTCACAAACATGGTTGTTATAACACAAACCTCATTCCTGGAAACTTTTCTTTGAGGTCATTTTATTCCTTCTTTTTGGTTTATTTTAATCATTTTTAATCTTATCTAGAGGAACCATTTTTTTTTTAATCTATAACAAAATTTCATTCTTCTGATAATAAATAAGGCGAGTATCTTTATACATATGAGACTGTTGTTGCACCAGATGGTATTCTTTGCAAGTATAAATAGTTCATAGACTCATACCTTTGATTTGCAACTTCGTTATCATCTAAGTAAATTATCTATTTATCACCTGTTTCGGGATAACCAATTTTCTAATATACAATCGTTGTTTTTTCTTCTTTCTGATGTTTGAATTGTCGACCAAAATCCTGCATGAAAACAACATGAAGAGTGTCAGGGTTTTACAAGTCATAGAGTTCAATGTGTTAATTATTTTATATTTCCTTTTCTATGAAATCACTAACCTATTTTATTTGTGGTGGAAGTAGAACTTACCGAAAAAACTGTAAAAAATAGAAAACACAAACCAATATATACAGTGGGATTTTGGAAATTGTTTATTTCATAAAGTGATTCAGATAATGCACGTTGATAGGGGTGTTGAGGATTTTACCATCCATATTTTCTAGCAGAAATGAGTTCTTCCCTTAAGAAGTTGTAACTTTGAATGGTCCATACTAGATATGATTGAATTTCTCATGTTTTGCCGAGTCTTCTTTCCTGGCATCCCACTTCAAAACTAAGTCACCAAGGAGGAATTCCCTATCTTTAGCCTTATGATAAAACATGGTGTTCATGTTGTATTGATATTTATGAAGTTTTTCATTCACTTCAGCCCTATTTTGTTGAACCTCGATTAGTTGATTTATTCTTCTTGTGACATGATTTGGTTCTTATTTTTTATCCTACCAAAGTTTCATTACAGGTAGAGCCAAATTTATGGGTAATACTATGTCAGTCCCATATACCATTTGAAACAAAGAAGTACCAATTGATTTTTTGGTGCCTATTCGATTTTCCCACAAAGCATATTTCAAATGCACATGCCAGTCTTTCTTATTTTCATTCAACGCCTTCTTAATTATGGTGATTAAACTTTTGTTTGATGATTCAACTAATCCATTACCTTGAGGGTAGTATGTCATAGAATGGCCTAGTATAATATTGTATTTTTGACAAAATCTAACCATTTCCATAGATTTGAATGCCTGGGAATTATCAGTAACTATTTTTCAGGAACAGACAAATCTAGATAATGTATTTTCTTCCAAGAAATTTATCACCACTGAATCTGTCACTTTTCTGGTCGGGATAGCTTCTACCCATTTGGTGAAATAGTCTGTAGTGGTCAGAATCCATCTATGTTGTGTGCTGGAATGTGGATTTATTTCGCCTATAAAATCCAACCCCCATTGTTGAAACATGGCTTCTGTTTTAACCTAGACCAAACATAACGCGGGAAGTTTTTGTTTGCCTGAAAATAATTAGCAAGAGTTACAGGCTCTGACTTTGGCATTCACATCTGAGAATAATTTAGGCCAATAATATCCTGCTCTCAGGATTTTATAAGTTTTTTCTCTCCATGTGTGATGCCCTCCGCACACTCCCTCATGAAATTCATTTATGACTCTTTCTTTTTCTGATTCTACTAAACAAACTAGTAGAAAGCCTAGAGGGTCTTTCCAATACAATTAGCTTTTTGAGATACAACATTTTACCACATGAAATTTCAACGTCCTAGTTTTCGATGGAGTCATATCGCTTGGGCATTTTAAAGTTAGGAGATAAGATACTATATCTTTATACCAAACCGAAGCTACAAACTTCTCTTTGATTCTGGTTATAGCTATTTGGTCGTCGAAATCGTCTATGTCTAGATATTCTTCGTACTCTTGTAGATTATTTATTCCAAGCACTCTAAAATTTGATTCGGCTAGTAGCTTAGCCAAACCCTGTCCCTTTACGAGCTTTGTCGGTTTCACCTCCAGATCAAATTCTTGGATTTTAGCAAGCCATCAACCCCTCTTCCCGTCACTATCAGGCTGAACCAAGATTTCCTTAATGGAACTAGTAGGTACATATGTTATTATCTTGGAATGTAATACGTAGGTTCTAAAATCCTTTAGTGCCTTCACCATAGCATATGCTTGTTTTTCCATATGTCATATTTCAACTCTATGTCTCTAAGGATTGTACTGAAGAATGTTATTGGTTGCTCGAAACCTTCTTCATTCTTCTGGAGGAGTACCTCCGCAATTGTGTGTTCAGATGCAAACGAGAAAATAAAAAAATATTTCAGATAATCAGGGCTTGCCAGTATAGGTGCTTCACCTATAATTTTCTTGATGTGTGCAAACAATGCTTTATATTCGACCATCCATTTAACTTCGTTGTTCTTCTTAAGAATATTTGTGATCAATTTCACAATTTCAGCAAAGTTCGGGATAAATCTTCTCAAAAAAATTATTTTCCCTAAAAATGACTGAATTGCTTTTACATTTCTAGGAATATTTATAGTTTCTATAGCTTCAACCCTTTTAGGATCAATTTTAATTCCGTCCTGAGATACAATATCGCCCAAGAGTTTACCTTCTTGCATTGCAAAGTGATATTTCTTGGTATTTAAATACAAATTGAATTTGTGGAATTTCTTGAACGTCTGCTTGAGGTGTATCAGATGATCTTCATTAGATCTGGAAAAAATGGTTAGATCATCAAGATAAATATCAACGAAATTATCTCTTTCACCGACGAAGGAAATTTCCATATCTCGCTGGAAAGTAGCACCTGCGTTCATCAAATCAAATGGCATTTTTTCATACATAAATGTATCCCATGGGGTGGTGAACATTGTTTTTTCTTTGTCATATTCATTAATGACAATCTGGTTGTAGCCTGAAAAACCGTCGATCATTGAAATTCTATTTGCTCCGGCCACTTTTTCTAAAACATGATCCATTTTGGGTAGCGGATAGTTGTCTTTGAGGGATGATTTATTTAAATTTCTAAAATCTACACACAGTCTTATTTCTCCGCTCTTTTTCCTAACCAAGACCAGGTTAGCTACCCACTCAAAGTACCTAAGTGGTACAATTATTTTAGCATCCAGGAGATTTTTTACTTATTTTTCAACCACTGGAAATAATATGGGATTGATTTGTCTGAGCTTCTGTCTGAAAGGTTTAACACCTGGATTTAAAGGAATCTTGTGTTCGATCACAGTGGTGTCCTAAGTTCTCATCTCATCATAAGACCAAACAAAAACATCTTTATATTTCTTGAGTAAATCTGCATACTTAGCTTTCATTTCAGGAGGAAGATACTTTGATATTTTTACTATTCTAGGATTTTATTTGGTGCCTATATCGCAATATTCAACTTCTTCTGGCTGAGGTTGCAAGGTAGATTTTACAAGTATGTCATTGTGGTCAAATAATATTTCTAAAGGGATTAGACCTTTAGGGATTTGATTGTTTTTTAGTACTAACATGTGATGTTTTGCGATCTTTTCTTGGAAATATTGAGGGTCCTCCCCTTCTTGCATAATCCAAGCATGGTCGTTCTGGTTTTCTTGGTCAATATGCGTTTCAACAAATTCTTCCACCATTTCGAGGAATTTTCTGATCTTTTCATCATCTTCGAACACCTGCCATTGTTGTATAATGTTCGGTATGGAGGGTCTGTGCCTCATCTCTATGTGATACTTTAGTTTGAAAGTTGTAGGAGGTACGAAAGTTGAGGCTGATTTGGCTAAAGAATCAACCTGCTGATTTTCTGTATGGAGAATGAAATGAACCTTAACCGATGAGAAAAAAATTTCCATCAAATCCCAGTCACAGTTCCTATAATATCTCAATCTCAGGTGTTTGTCTTGGTACAGTCAATTTACTTGCTTCACAATTAATTCCGCGTCTCCACAAACTTCCAATTTTTTTATGTTCAACTTCCTAGTCGCTTCTAATCCCAAGGCCAGGGCTTCATAATCACATGCATTATTCATGCAATCTATGTCCCGCTATAGTCTGTAAGAGAAAGGAATAATAAACTCATCTCCAGGTGATACAAAAACTACTTCTGCGCCTTCTCCTTCACATGAAGAAACACCATCAAAATACATTTTCCAAATTCCAGTACTATATACACTTTCATTTATTTTTTCTGTTTTATTTTTCTTTGTACAATTTTCTTCTGTACATTCCTCCACATCATCATCAACTGACAAAATACAATTTCCTAGATCCTGATCAGCGACATAAACAGGGTAATTACTAGGATTATGTGGATCACTTACTGTATATGCTAGTTGTGTTTCCCTATATATTCGAGTGAATTGTCCACTGAAAATGGGAATCGTGGTGTAGGTCATGTCCAGCTGAAGGGAACCTCCAAGCTTAGCACCCCAATATCTAGATAATACCAAACCATACTTCAGAGGTATATCAACAATAACTACATCCATCAGAACACTTATTACTGGAATTTGTGCAAGATTTACCACTAAGTCTTTGATCATGCCCATGCATTTAACCTTTATCAAATCAAATGAATACAGGTCTCTGTATGGCCTGGTAATTTCGAGACCAAGTCTATCCATAATAGCTTTGGGCATCATGTTATGTGAGGCTCCAGAATCTAGCATGCAAATATGTAGCAGACAATCATGCACATTTAGTGTAATGTAGAAAGGAGGGACGTTATCTCTGGCACCTTTGAAATGAGGACCAAAAATTATATTAGTCTCATCATCTTCCAAATTTCTCACGTCATCCTGACTTTCCACATCTGAAAAATTTATCATTTTGGTGATTTGATTTCAGTAAACAGGGTTCTTTGCCAGTTCAACCAGAGGTATCGATATCTTGATTTTGTTAATCTCATTTTCTAGGTTGAAACCTCCTATAATATTATTGGTCTCTCTGATTGGGACCTCAGTCTCCTTCTTTTCTGATTGATTGGTTTGCATTTCTTTATTTTCAATTGTTTGTGTTTCTGTTGTCTTTGTTTCAGCTGTGTTAGTTTTCCCTGTTTGGATCTCAGCTCCTTTTATTTTGGTGTTTTGTATTTCAGTCTCTTTTTGAGTTGGCTCATATACTTCGCCTCTCAATAGGATTTTCTTTGGTTGGGTAGTTTCTATGTTTTTAGTTTTAGACCTTAGATTATACTTATGTTGGAGCTTGGCCATTATAGTATCGGTGATCTCCTGGCAAGCAGAATCCTCTGTATTATTTATGTTTCCGTCTTCATTAGACCGATGTTCCACATTTAAAGACCTCTCATAATCTTCTCTAGTCAAATGAGGTTGTTGGTAATCATCACCGAGATTATTCATATCGTTTTTTAAATCCTCAAATTCTTGCATGTCATTTCGTCCTATAAAAAATTTGTTTTTCAAAGGGGTCTGAACTTTTTGGTCTTCATTTTAATTTGTCTTTGTTGTATTTGAGGATTAGGGTTCCTCCTAAATTCTCTCCTAATGAACTGATCTGCTTTAGATTGATCTAATTCCATCTTTGAAATTTTATTTGATAGTTCCTTGATTATCTTTGCCATGTCATCCATTTTATCATCTGTAGACCTCCCAGATCGGGAGGGTCCTTCTTGTTCTCTAAATCATTTAGTCTCTTTGTTCCCCATTTCCACTTTTGTTTTTAATTTTCTAGAAGCCATCATATTTGACTCAATCTCTATGGCATCATCTTGCATTCGGGTAAGTTCAACATCTCACCTCTCTCTCAATAATAGTGCGAAATCAGGTTCGAAAGCCACTGCAAAGGTTACCTTTGCTGCAGGATAGGAAGGTTTAACTTCAACTGGGATCTTGTTATATAATTTATTAAATCTTTGAATAAATTCAATAATAGTTTTCAAATTTTTTTTCCTTAAAGCTCCAAACTTAGTTAAGTAATATAGGTGATCTTTTCTTTCACCCCATTGTCTGAGAAAAGTGTTTTCTAACCCACCATAGGATCCTATCGAACATGTGGGAAAACCTCGAAACCATGTTCTCACATGTCCTTCAAAATTTTGAACAAACAACCGTGAATACACGTCCTCGTGCTCAAGACCAAGAATACCTGCGAATTGATCAAAGAAATTTATATGTTCGGTTGCAGTTAGGTATCCTTCCCCCATAAACTTGGGTAGGTTTTTCATGTAGTTTTCAGGTAAATCATGAAGGGACATTGGGAGGACCAAAGGAGCGTATCTGGCAGCTACTTTGGAAAAAAATTATGGGGGTTGGGGGTGGCCCTTGACCGCCCCCTCTTACCCCTCCGATAACAGCCATATATATTCTAGGGGAGAGAACTGGTAAGTTATAAAGAGGGATATCAAAGACGTAAATCGATCCTTTAGATTCTTCTAGGTGAAGCGAGAAAGGTCCCAAGAATCGTTTTTCAAGAGATGAAAATACTGAAAAATGAGGGGATGAGAGACGGGGACTCAATTCATTTTACTTGCAAGATATGTAAATGGGAGAACCTGCAGGAGTTGAATCCGAGTGTATGATATATTCTTCGAGACTTTGTGAGGCTGGGAAATTTAGCTCAAGAATTGATGGAATATCAATAGAAGCAGGCTTCACTATAGGTTTCTTGAATTCACTTACAGGGGAGGTGGTTGAATAAGCTTCAGTCTTAATTTAAGGTAAAACTAAATTGGGGTTTACAGTTTCAGCTTCAAATGTGTTAGCTGACGTTTCTCCGAAAAGGATTTGGGTGGGAATTTCATGCGGAGTTAATGTTTCAAGAGGAATCTTGGCCTTAGACTGTGTGTATTTAGGTTGTTAAACTGCAGTAGATTTCTTAAGGTTTACTCTTGGTTTCAGAATTTTTTTGGGGTTGGAAACAGGTGTGGTCTGCTTATCATCTGGGTTTTGTCTGGTATTCCTTCGACCGAATGCCAGCTTATTTAATCATGGATTTGCCAAGTGAATAATAAAAACTTTTCCTTTATAATGTGTTCAATATTTGTTCACTATCAAAGAGAGAAACTTACAAATGTCGTTCTCCCAGGGAAAAATAACTTCGTTTCTCCGTCCCCGGCAACAGCGCCAAAAAGATGTTCCTGAGTTTATACTAAGGAATCAAGTATAATGTCAGGCATCAAGAAATGAGGAAATATTTCAATGTTGTCTCTTACCACCGAAATTGTAAGAGAAAAGTTCTTTAAGTCGAATTAATATTGTAACAACTCAGAGGCTATCTTTCGCATCTGAGTTAAATTTGAAAAATTGAATGAAATTAAATAAAAAATAAAGTCGCTAATCAAAGAAAGGCATCAATTACTGAGGAATCTTACTTTGTAACAGAATAAGAAAGTGAAATTATGTAACCTTCAATGAAGTATAAAATATAGTATCTAAGTAACATACAGGTCTTGTATTTGCTAATAGTAAATACAGAGAAAAATCTGTTTGTTATCAAACTACTAAGTGAAATATAACCACAGTAGATGTTATACTAAATTGTGATTTAAACATTCATCAAAGAAATGTATATGAAAGTATGTTGTAATATGCAAGGACAAAAGAACACATAACTCAAAATAGAAAAAATGTAGAATCTTTGGTCTACATTTGTATTAATTCTCAATGAAGAGAGTTTTCTTCTTTACAATTGGCAAAAAGCATCCCTTGGTGCTTTCTTAAAATGTATATTTATACAAGATTTAAGTATTTTGAATTCTATCATTCTAAAGATTTTGGTTACAAATGAGAAGGTGAAATGCTTCACTTTGTTATCCCTTGTCTTCTCTCATGCTGGCAGGGCATTTTCCTTTCTTTGTCTCCTAGCTCCAAAATAAGGTATTATGAGCAATTGTACTACTGGCCTCCAGAAGTGTTCCTTTTCCCCTGTTCAACACATTTGATACATATTTCTACCAACTATGTTATCAACTTGGAAGGTTTTTTTTGGTCATTTGCCTCGAACATATAACACTTATTTTCTAGTTGTGGCAATCTTTCTCCTATTTTCCCATCTACTATAATGATAGACGATAGTTGTAGATTTGGTTATATTAACCATTTATCTATTTGAGAAATGTCGACCTGTCTTATCTGAGAGATTTCAACTTGGTCTCTTTCCACATTTTCCTTAATATATAGTAGATGTTTGGCTATGTTAATTTTACCCAACGTCCCAGGACTACTTTCCTTATCAATATCTAACAATATTTTATTTAGCAAGCCAAATGTTTCTTCACGGGAATCTCTCACCTCTTTAGCCATTTTCTGTTTTCTACTATGTTGTGCTCCCATGCCTTTAATAGGATGTTACCTTTGTTTTTCTCTGGAATTGAAAAATTTGGAAGCGATGACTATTTCCTCTTTTGATGACGATATAATAGCCTCCTGGAAGACACCTCGAGTTGCCTTAGCTCCTCTTTCTCTTAAGGTGATATTATTTAACGCTTGATCTATCATCTGAAAATGATCCTGGATGATTTCTACTTTAGAAAGTAGACCCTGTTGAGATTCTTCTATCTTCTGTCATATTTCCTTGGCTTGAGTTTGGAATATCGTTATATCTATGACCTGTATTTCAATAGAATTCAATTTGGATTGTAGCTATTTTATTAACTCTTCTTGTTGATTTACCATTGTTTGTATTATTTGAGCCGACTGCCGACTGGTGCATTTTCTCGAGATCGGATTTGAGTTTTTCAATTTCCTGTTGGTCAGCCTCTCTAGCTTGTTTGAGGTCTTTATTTGCCTCATTCCTGGCATTCATCTCTACTACCACTATCTGAGTCTGTAATTTTCTAATTAACAGGTCTTTTTGTTTCAACCGTTCCTTCAAGGTCTTGACTGAATATTGGTTGGTTGTTGCATAATCCCCCAATGTTCTTACTACCTCTTCTGTGAATCCTACCTCTTCTAAGGCTTCTCCATCAATTAACACTTTGTATCTTTTGGGCGTTTCACCCACCCTTTGGTGTGTTTCTCGTCTCACCACAGATTTCTTTTTCTTGCTAAAAAAATAAATCACTAGGAGGTAACTCTTCTACAGAGATAGGCATTAGATCTTCTTTGAATATTATTCTTTCATCGGGTTTACCCTTGGTAGACCGTAAGGGTGTAACGAATGGAATGGGACTGCTGATTTGTGTGGATGTTTGTTTCATGGTAGCATCTGTGACCGGTTCATTTGATATAGACAAGGGTGTGTCTTCCACTCCTTTTGAGGGTGTCTCTGTTTGATCCTTGACCTGCTTACCTGGTGTATCTGTCTCTGGAGGCCTTTCTTCTTGGCTTGGGATCTTGGCTTCCTGGTTAGAGGTATCAGTTTACTCTGTCTTTCCGTGAGTTTATTATTTTCCAGGTCTTGTGTATGTTGAACCTTTGGATTTTGTTTTCTATATACCTTGAGTTATTGAGACTTTTCCCTGCAAAATTTTAGGCATGCCACTTCTCCGTTGTTCCTAAAATTTGTAAAATTTTATCATCTCTTTAGGTGGCAAAGCTTGAACGCGACTTAATACTTCTGAGTAGGATCTCACTCCTCGAAAGATCTTGTCATGGGGGAAATCTTCATGTTCATATATTTTTAGACCACAACTTGTCATATGGTTAGCCACGACCTTATGAGGGTTGTTTTTATTGAATTCAATGTCTACCAGTTTCATTTCTTCTAAGGTTGTGGCCTCCACTCTGGAATGGATGAAATCTAATAAAGAAAAAGTACCAATGTGTAGGGGAAAAGATAGCCATACCCTTTTATAAACTCCTTTGAGCTCTTTGTTGATTTTGATGAGTATTGTTTGCCTGGAAACCTCGTGAAATACTATCCTGTCTGGTTAGAATAACGACAGAGAGTACGGGGGAACAAAACAACCAAAAACCCTAATATAAGAGAACTGTTCGTCTATGTACCAATCTTCCATGCTGCCTAAGTTGGCCATGATTTTATCTGAAATCCTCGAAGGTGGGTGTCCAAATATAAAGACATGCATTGGTACAGTTACCCAGTTAAAAATATCATAGATGAATTCTTTAGCTTTATCTTCCCAGAGTTTTGAGTGATACACATGAATAGGCTCTACGCTATTGGGAGTCCAGCTCCAGCTCATTAATGGAAAATGTTTCATGAAGCAAATGGCATCCATAATGTTAGCAGACATGAAAAATGAAGTTGCTTTCCCACTCGCCTTTTGTGCCCGATATTCTATAATTTGACTGGCCAAACTGTCTGACAACATTTTGGCCCAGTCGAAAGAGCATCCCTTTTATTCTCTGTGGATAAGAGGTACCCATGGAAGAAATAAATGTGCAGTATTCTATTTCCCATATAGTTTGCACACCATCATCACTATGTACATGAACTGTGGCTTTAATGATGAGATTGTGTATATACCATTAGAATCAGCCTTGAAATTTTCAGGGCATGAGCACCAATCCTTAATCAGGTCAGATAAGATTTTTCCAAATTGCTCACATTCTTTCTTTTTGAAACCCTCTAAGAATTCGACATTGTAAGTAAAGTTTGGTGTGGGCAACAGTTTGTACATCGCCGGTAGATTCTATGGCCAAAATGTCCCAACACCCACCTTCTGAGAATTGAATATTGTTCTAGTCAAGACATCTACGTGATCCAGTGCCCATCCGATCATATCATAATAGGGAAAGAGTTACAGCCTTGTCGCTATCTTGTGCATCTCCGAATGAGAAACCAACTTGTATTTAATCGTCTGGGCAGTTCACCAGCTCGTATTGCAATGTGTTGAAAACATGTGTCCATGTTTTTTACTATGTCAATGTTTCTGGGTGAGGTATCCGAAAGAATATCTAAACACTGACTTGAACTTTCACCAGTTGTTTTGGGTTCTTTTCATGGAACCATGATATAAAAAATCTCGAAGTTATAATTCATGTCACAGAGGATGAAAATACCAACAATGGTTATCTCTCTAAGTTGACTATGTGAAAACTAAAATGAAATTCAACTAATGACATAAATCCTTTCATATTGAGCACTCTAGTCTGCACAAGTCCTTGCTGACACAACGTTTAATTCTTTTAATAGAAAGATATGGAGACAAAGCAAGATCTTATTTCCAATCATTTCTCTACTCTACTCATAAATTCCATAATTGCTTGATATTTTGTGACTTGGGAGAATCGTAGAAGTATTTAATTTTCACCTGTAAGTCTTACAAGGTAAAATTTTGTTTAAGATATTAATTAATCTAGCTTAAACCTTTTATTGATCGTGATCAGTTCTTAATATTTTTTCAAGATTCGTGGTCTCGGGTGATTTTAGTCTTAGTCTCGAGCTATGAAACCCGAATTTGAAAAATTGTGATTTGATTAATTAACTTTAAACTAGCTTAAGTTTTTGATTAATTGCGATTAGTTTGGAAAATTTGTGACCTCGAGTATTGGGATTATAAGTTGTTGTTCAAGGAAAAAATGTTGAATCGCGAAGTCGCGATAACAATTAATTATCCTTAATTATCGTTATTCATATAATTAATCCGACTTACCTTAAGTCACTTTCGCAACTTCGCATATCGGGACATTCAAAGGTTGCTCGAGGCGTGACTCCCGACTTGCGGAGGCGTGATGTATTAAGTTAGTGATAATCGCTTTTTAATGCTTCGATGATCATGATTAAGCTTAACCCAATTTCTCTAGTTTGCATGTCGGGGCATTGAGAGCTTCGACATATTGAACTGTAACATCTACGAAACCCCGAAATCTGATGTTTGAGGTTTATCGTTAGTGTTTTGTTGTTAGAAAGATAGGCGACTTCCAATCCCTTTATATCTGGAGTATTTTAAAAATATATGTGCTCCAACAGGGGGAAATTGATTATTATTTAATGAAGGTAGTGTATTTTCAAATATACATTAATTTTCATGTAGAGTTAATGGGAATCTATAAAAGGAGAATAGGATTGTGAGAAATAAGGAGTGGGTGAAGAACGAAAATATAATATTTACATATGAGAATATAATATGAGAAAAATTTGAATAGTATTTAAAAAGGAGAGAGTGACAAATTATGTGACGATCTAGCTAATAGATCTCACAAAAGCAGAAGGAGTGACCACT
>ML785562.1:185643-198406 GCA_009831015.1 Picea engelmannii
GGGGGGTGAATCAATATGAGTACTTTTACCACTTTTAGCCACAATATATAAACTTCAACTTAATCGACAATATATCATCAATGTAGCATCAATATATCATGATCATGTAATCATAAGCTACATCACATCGAAAAAATCACATCAAATACATAGTACACCAGTAGAAACACAAATGGGAGAAAACAACATAATTATTTCTTATATATTGTCAAGAATACATTCATTGGAAGCAACAACTTCCCAATTCTCCAGCTACAACTAGAAGGAGGCTATGACCCCCTATTTACAGGCTCTAATATGAAGGAAACTACAACTCCCTGAATTCTCTGGCTCCAACCAGAAGGAGGCTACAATCCCTTGATTCTCAGGCTCCAACCTAAAAGAAGCTCTAACTCCCTATGTTCTCTAGCACCAATCGGAAGGAGTATACAACCCCCTTTCCTTGTCGTGTCTTGCCACCCTAAAATATAAGTGTAGACCAACTGTCAATACCATAGTCACTACCTCTGTCACTATGTCCAACCTGCCACTATCACCAACTTGTCACCAACCAACCAACCTCTCACTATCACTATCACTGTAACTGTCACTATCACTATCACTGTCACTATCATAGTCACCATCACTATTAATGTCACTATCACTATCATTATCACCATCACTGATATACCATCATCAACCTGATCCACTCACATGGACACAATAACCATCACCAAACCATGTACATAAACCATGTACATCAACACGTACCATACCATGTACATCAACCTATACCATACCATGTACATCAATTAGGTGCATCATTATGTACCGACCATGCATCAACCATCCATATCAACCTACACCAACCATGCATCAACACCTACACCAAACCCGATTCTTGTAATCTGAGTGTCAATCCCGATCATCAGAAGAGTAAGAAAGTAAACTCTCATCAAAATAAAACACTCATCAGTTACTCTTCTGTTGATCTTGGTCTAGTGATAAACAAAGGATTTTGATCATTTTTGTTATCATTTTTACCAACCATTCTTGTTGGGTATGTGGAGGATGAGCTAGGAAATCTTTGTAACCCTGTGTTTCCTATGAATTATCAAAAGTCTAAGTGATTTTTATTCGATATTCAGTGCACAATTCTCATTGGATTTCCTCGAACAAGGATAGATCCCTAGAGTAAGAATTTCTTTGGAGGTTTCCCAAGGTGTGAAGCCTAAAGGGTGCCCTCAAAATCCTAAGTGAAGTTGGATTTCATGGGGCCACAATGATTTGATACTTCCTAGTTGAACTATGCTCGAGCCCTAAAAGGTAAATATGATAGCCCAAGGGACCAAGGTGTATATAAGGGGTTACACTTCTTTAGGTTCTATAGGAAGATGGGAAATGAGAGCTTGCAGGTTGGAATTGTTGATGGATTTTTGTACCTTGGATAAAGAAAACCTACACTATATAAAATACTATAGTTGGTTTTAGGTCATCATTTTCCCTCTTCGATTCATAGCCCTAGCTTCAAAGTGACTGTTGATCATTTTTTCTGTCAAGGGAAAATGACCAACATTTGAGAGAAGATATTGTGGGGAACAAGAAAAACTCTCCTTGTTTTTATAGAGGTGGTTCTCCTCTCTTGATATATTAGAAGATTATTTTTATAGCTCTATATGAATGCAATGGGTGAGTGCTAAAGAGAAAACCACAAAATATCTTCCAAAAAATCTCCCATTAAGCACATCATCTTATTCATGGAAATAAAAAGTGAATAAATGTAACTAAAAGATATTTCTGTAGAGTTTTTTTACGACATATATTTTTCCTTCCTTTTGAAATTATGTGAACCCATAATAAACTATGAATTTGCAAGATGAAAGAAACATAAAATGGACATATCATCCAATAACTTTAGATTATCTTTTTGTGACAACTTAATAACAATTTCGATGGACATTACATTTGAAATCTCATGCTTTAGACTCAAAGTTTGAAAAATCACTAATGTAATGCCCCAAAAGAGTTATTTGTGAGAGAAATTAATAATAACATTCCAACTACAACAAGTTTAAAATGGATGAAATAAGAGGGTTTAAACAACCTCAACAAGATTTCAATGACAATTACATAAATTGAAATAAAATTCATATACTTTTTATAAGCAAGAATTTTTCTCCCGCATACCTAAAATGTCATGGGGAATGTATGGAATAATTTGAGAGAGTTGATAAGAAAGGAATATGAAGGATAAATTCAATAATATTGATTCACAAATCTTTGGAAAGGCCAAAACTAGCTTCCAACAAAAATAACCTTATAGAAAACTCTCTAACAACCCACTACCAACCCTTTGAATCTACTTCATTTTTTATTTTGTATTCTCTCCTTCATCTTCTTGAATCTGTTTTTCAAATGGGATTTTATTTTCCCCTTTGTAAATTTGAACTGATATATAGACTCCATCAATTGGGACCTAATTTAGAAGCTCGGGAATTTATTTCAACAAACAATTTTCCAAAAATAACTTGTCACCGAACTAGAAGATAGTCCAGACTATAATTCAAATTTTAGGACATGATAGTAATGATTTCATCCATGGAAATTGATTCCAAAGTGTTATTCTCACATATATCCTTCCATCAAGATATTGTTTTCTCAAATAAGAAATTGGGCTCAAAAGTTATGAGCTCTGAAAGATGGAGGCTCAACCACCATTGATCTTCCCTCGTGAAATCTAGGCCTTTGATTTGCAAATTCGACTTTCTTTATCCCACATGCATTGTGGTATGGTTCCCATGAAATATTTATAATTTTTTTTTGTCTCCATGTTAGTTGTGAACGAAGTAAAGAGAGCCATATAATTCTATGCAGCTCGTGCACATACTATATTTTGACCACCACATCATCACCCAGTCATCTTGCCAAGTCATTGTCTAGTCATCTTTGTCTATCCACGTGTCTCGCCAGGGTAGGTCCACTTCACTGTCATGCATCCATGAACAATAGGTTTTCAATGTGATGTGTCATTTGGAGGTGCGACCCAAAATAAAGAGAAGTAAACTTAGGATAGGAAATGGTATTTAAATGAATTAATATTAAAAAATTTAAAGAATGGTTGGTGGAGTTAGGGGAAAGAAGAAGTACAGGAGGTAGGTGAGGGGATAAAAATTGGTAAAAACTAGTAGTTGTGATATAGGTATGTAGGTTGTGGGGGTAGGGATATATGATAAATTAGAAGTGAGTAATCATGGATTCCCACATTCAATAAATAAACTAAGTGTAAAAGTGAGTAAAATAAATAAGATAAGTCATGTAGGTGATAAGTCATAAGTCATATGGGTTGCGGGTTGTGGGAGGAGGGGGTGATGGATAGGTGAAGGAGAGTATCCTACATCCACATTCAAATATTAAGAAATAAAATAAGTGTAAAACTTAATGAGGGTGCAATTTAAATGATGCAGAAATGAAGGTGCAATTAAAATGATGCAGAAATGGAGGTGCAAATTTAGTATTGCAAGATTGTGGGTTGCAGGATTAGGAGTGGAAGGTGTAAATGAGGGTATGGGCTCACGCATGTGTAATGGAATACTTAGTGTAAAAGGGAGTATAATGTGGTAAGTCATGAAAAATACTTAAGTGTTGGGGAGGTAAATCATAGAGTTACATGAAAGTATGGAAATGGAAATGAAATATGAAATATGGAAAAAGGAAAATGGAAATATGGAAAAGAAGAACGGAAAAAGGAAAGGAAATATGGGAAAAAATAAATAAAAGAAAAATGGAAGATGGATATGGAAGATGAAAATTGAAATATAAATATGAAAATGGAAATGGTTAAGTATGGAAATGGTTAAGTATGGAAATGGTTTATGTGGAAATAGTTAAATATGGAAAGTGAGGAAAATGACTAAGTAAACGATCATGGTGAGTAAGGGAAAGAGTAAGTACATAGTAATAGTATAAATATGATTGAGTAAATAGAGACGAGTGAGGAAATTGACATATCTTGGGCATATAACCTCTATTTTACATTCTTTGAAGTGTTGAATAGAGTTGAGTCATAGGGATATTTAGTGAAAACATAGACATAAGAAATTTCTTTATTTTAGTATCTATTATTTTCTTCTCTTTTGTTCAAAAGAGAAAATAACCCTGCTATACTTTCATGATGAAGAAATGGAAAAATGAAGCTGATTAGAAATGTTTTGGGTCTTCATGATCAACAGTTGAAGATTATTTGGAACTTTCCAAGTTTGATTTTTTTTGTCTCCATTTGATGGGTGAAAACACATCAACATATGGCTCCAATTGTGAGACAATGACGCCTTGTGGGTTCCTTAGGACCCATACCAAGACCATATTCCTTCATCCATTGGGATATGGAGTCATCCCAATCCACTATCTTAATCTAGGAAATTCTTATTATAAAACTTCATTGAAATAACAATATTATATACATGAAACACCAAAAACCTACCTACCCTAAGATACTTCTAGATAAATTATACTCTCATGTGTGAGAAAATTTCCAATGTATCCATGTACATAACCAACTAGTCTAATTATTCCCATCCCTGATTGAGAGTATTGTTTCATTGGCCATGTTTTGGATAATTTCTTTCATTATACAATGAACATGTTGCCATGGTGAGGTTGCAAAAATAAATTGTCATTGAACATTTGTGGAGAAATGTAGGGATGTCTTTTGTTGCTCACCAAAAACTTCATTGTATTCAAAAATAAAATGCACCACCCATCGAACCTCTTGTTGTAAATTCCCTTCTTCTTTTGATGCTTGGAATATCTATGCTTCATTAAATTCCTCTCTATATGATAAATAAAAAAACTTGAAAATTTGATGTAAACTGGTAATCATTAACATTGATTTTGTTAATCCCATGTTGAAATTCCTCTTTCAACTTTGTATAAATAGGTTCTAGCACTTGAGAACCCATTGCAACATTTTCAATATGACCATGTTGATTGAAATCTAGATGTACATCTTTTGGAGGTTCTTTAAATATGTCCTTAAAGTCATTGTGATAATTACACTCAAATAAAGAATATTAGAGGTATTTATGTCCCACCAATGGAGGATGTAGAGGATGGTATTATTCTTGAATTGAAACTTTAGGGTTCTCACTTTCAGTTTTAGGAACAAAATATGATGTAAAAAAAATTTCACATCTTTGATCAAATTTTTATTCTAAATCCTTTCCTCCATTGTCTTGGAAAAATATTGATAAGATTAATATATTAACATTGGTTTCATGAATATTTCTTTCAATGATTTGAGCTCCTTTCATTAACTCTATCCAGCTGCACTTTCCATTTTTCTTCAAGAAAAATATCATATTCACGAGCAAGGAATTTTCATAAAAACAAAAAAATATGACATCATTTTGAAATATTTCTTGAGGAATATCATGAAGGAATTTCATAAATATGAAAGTGAAATATTTTCATGTCTCTTCCTCAATCATCTGGATTTCAACCAAATTCAAGAAAAGAGAATATGGATCTTTCCTTAGGAAATGTTTCTCGACAAATAAATTTTCTAATACATCCCAACTAGTGATGGTTTCGGGAAGCAATGAATAAATCCATTCTCTAGCATTTACTTTTAGAGTTAAAATAAATAGTTAGCATGCAACGTCATATTCAACCTCATTATAAATATCAAAAGCAATATCAAAATCAATTAAATGTTTGTTTTCATCCTCTGAAGTATTTTTGAAGAACATGGGAAAATTTTCCATAGAAATATTTGGCATGGTATGAAATTCTCCTTGCACATTGAGTGGATTTTTGTGCAAACATTTCTTTCTTTGGGTACCTTCTCCCTTTACCAAAACTTAAACAATTTTTTTCGGGATTCATGGGGAAGTCAAAATATCATCACAACATGGAATAAACTCCTCTAAGGAGTCATCATATAGATCCTCTTGAAATTTTGTAATATTTATGGTGGATTCGCCTGGGAATATTTCTTAAAAATATGGAGTTTTAATAACAGTGTCACCAGGGAGGTCATCCTCTCAAATATTTGATGGTTATTTGGTTTTGTGAAGGTTTCTGCTAAGAACCAAATATCAATATAGAATATAAAAACCTCAAATTAAGTACTCAACGCCTTGAAAAAGATATAATTTCAGATAATAAGCCTCTTCGAGGGGGAAACCTCCTTATACACCACATAAATTTCCAAATACAAGATGATTCCAAATGAAAATGTATCCTTGGTATATATAGAATACTAGGAGGTACAATTACAACTAGTGGACCCAATCCGATTGATCCATATGGATATCGGTGGCCACCCACCTTTTCCAACTGGCTCAAAACAGTTTTTTGGCAATTTTGGCAATTTACTATTTTTAGCAATTTTCATTTCCAGGGCCATTTTGAGGGCCTAAATGAAGGTATTTTAGGATAGGGATTTTCAATGATATCCTATGGCATGATTGAGGCCTAAAAATGAATCTCCTCAATGATACCTTTCCAACGGGCTATCATACGCCTAAAATGGAGATCGTATGCAAAAGTTACGACGCCGAGAAGTTAATGTACTAACTTACCCAAACGGGGCCCACGTGACTTTTGGTGCTTCATCTCCTAAGTTTAGGTTTTTGGATGTATAGGTTTTTTTGAATTCCTGTTGATTGTAAAAGGACTTCAGAGCCTCATTGTAATCATCTTCTTATGAAGGATCAAAACCGTCACATCTCTTCTCATAGATAAGCCGCCACCATTCCAGCAATCTTGATTCCACTACATTTTACAGTTTCAACTTATTGAATAGAAAACCAGTTTTATTGTATGTCTGTTATTTTGTGTTAAGAATCTGTTAATAATATGCATTCATTTTGTTTTTCTCATAAAATTTGGATCAGTGGTATTAGAGAGATCTTCTCCTTGTCGTCTTAATGCATGTCCCCAACGAGGTCAGAGTACAAAGAGTTGGGTCTTGAGCTTGTTTCTTTAGAGGAAAAAATATCTCGCACGCCCAAGCGACCTCTGATGGCAGGAGAAAATAAAGATGACAGGATAAAATATCCTTTCAAACTATTGATTGAGGAATCCCTCATGCAACAGAGGAACGAGATGATGGATAGTTTCGCGCAAATCCTTCGGCAGCTACCAAAAGGTGACGCATATTCTTCGAGCGGAGGTGCCACCCCCTTCAAGGTACAAATAAACTTTGATATTCATATATTTGAAGGTAAGATAGACGTAGATGTTGTAGACAAGTGGTTGAATCTTCTAGAAGGGTATTTTTCTGTCCATAACTTCTCGAATAGAGAAAATATTACTTTTGCACTCCTCAAAGTTGTCCCCCATGTCAAAGATTGGTGGGAAATGTTCTATGAGAAAAAGGAAATAGAGGAACCCCCATTATTTACAGTCACAACTACCTGGGATTCCTTCAGGGATTCTATCGAGGAACAATACTACCCTTTCGGAAGTTATGACGACTTATATACTAAATAGACCACACTGCGGCAAGAAAGAGACCAAGCAGTGTGAGATTTCACAAATATCTTCCATACCTTGCGCACCAAGTTGGGTATCAAAGATTCAAAGTGACATCTGGTGCTCAAGTATCATGGTTCTCTGCATAGATACATCCATACTGAAATGGAATTTCTATAAATCTCATCCTTGGGCATGGCCTACCGACATGTTGTCAAAATCAAGAAGAAGCTCAAACAAAAGACGCGGTAATTTGGGCCTGGGAGCCCCTCACAAAAAAATCCAAGAAAGGGCGTCCCCAACCCACCGAAAAAAGGACAGAGAAAATATGGAAAATATCAGGACAACCATTCCAAGCCACAAGCAAAGAACACTAGAAAGACAAAGAAAGATACCGGGAAGTGGTGTGACTTCCATAAAAGTCCTTGGCATAACACTGTTGATTGTCGCTCAAAGTAGTCGTTGGTGGCCGAAGTGAAAGCCTATGAATCAGATGAAGATTATGACTCTGAGCCAGAACCAAAAGGGGGAATAAGGATCATTGATGTGGAACCCAGTGCCACCATTTCTACCACCAAGCTCCATCCTGGTGAACCAGACGAGCCAAAAGAAGGAGAGAGCCTCTTCCATTCGCAAATGTGGGTAAAAGGCACCCCGCTACACTTCATCGTTGATAGAGGTAGCTAGAAGAACCTCATCTTTGTAGAGGTCATCAAGCGGTTCACCCTGCCCACAACGCCTCACCCACAACCCTACACCATTGGATGGCTCTACCAAGGAAGTGATCTTCGCGTTATCCAACAGTGTCGACTATCATACTGCATTAATCCCTTCAAAGATGAGGTATTATGTGATATTTCTCCTCTTGAAGTTTGTGATGTTCTTTTGGGCCAACCTTATTTATGGAAATTTCATGTTGTATATGAGTCTAGGCCTCATAGTGTTATTATTACTTTGAACAAGAAATTGTACAGGATACCTGAGGCAGTCCCACCTAGTGTTATTTCCTTGATCTCTACTAAGCAATGTAGGAAGGTCATCTCTTAGACGGGGAAGTTTGTATTCTTCATGATTCACTCTCAGAATAAGCGAAATATCATAGCCACATCTAGGGTCTCTGTGGCTGACCTCTCCACACAACAGAAGCAAGTAGATAAGCTTGTGGAAGAATACTCAGATATCTTCTCCTCACCTACTGGGGTACCTCTGCACTGCTAGGTCAAGCACCCCATCGATCTGACCCCCGGTGTACCGCTTCCCAATCAGCTAGTCTATCATATCTCTTTGTTAGATAATGAGGAGATCAAGCTACAAATCCAAGAAATGCTCCACAAGGGGCACATCCATATCATCTCATCACCTTGCGGGAGCCCAATCATGCTAGTACTTTATAAATATGGAACCTGGAGACTCTGCATTTATTACCGAGAGTCAGAAATCGATACCTGATTTCCCAAATTGACGATCATGGGGGATAAATACTTCAGTAATATTGATCTAAAGTATGGCTACCACCAGGTCCCAATAGAACAAACAGATGTGTGGAAGACCGCCTTCAAGTCAAAGGAAGGCCTTTTTGAATGGTTGGTCATGCCCTTTGGTTTGACAAATGCTTCGACCACTTTCATGAGGATGATGGACAATATCCTATGACCATTCACCAATAATTTTGTAGTGGTGTATCTAGATGACATTCTCATTTATAGCAAGACTTGGGCCGAACACTTGCAGCATATTCAACAGGTTCTGCACACCCTTCGGTAACACAAGCTATATGCCAACTTGGAAAAATGCCCTTCAGCATGGACAAGGTCCATTACCTTAGCTACATCATTGATTAACATGGTGTAAATGTGGATCCAGCCAAGATCCAAGTCATCCATGACTGGCCAACCCCAACCACACTCACTCAGCTTCAGAGCTTCTTGGGCCTTTCCAATTTCTACCGCATGTTTGTGTTGGGATTCTCCCATATTGCATGGGCCCTCATCCAAATCACTAGGGGTTGTAGTAAGGAAAAATTTGCATGGGGCCGGTCCCAACAATAAGAATTCGATGATTTAAAGTAGTTCTTATGCTCATCCCCAGTACTTTCACTACCAGACCTACAACATCCCTTTGAGATCGATGCAGATGCTTCAGACTATGCTGTGGGTGTCATTCTCACTCAGCACGACCACCTCATGGCCTATCATAGTGAGACATTAGTACCCTACTTACGACAAAGAAATGTACTCCATTTTGAAATCTTGTGGCCAGTGGAGACATTACATTCTTGGGAAGAAGACAGACATCCACACTGATCATAACCTACTATAGTTTATGTAGACACAAGGAAAATTGCAGAATGACTTCCATCAAAAGTGGTCCACATACTTGCAACAATTCCACCTCAACATCAAGTATAAAATAGGAAGCACCAATCGCGTCGTTGATTGCCTCAAAAGACCACCAGTTGCGACACTCACCATGGTGCTAGACTCTTGCGACCATGAGACCTCTAAATGGCCCCAACTCTATGAGATAGACCTGGACTTCACCACCACCTACCAAATGTTGGGTGCAAACATAGTTGTCGATAATTTCTATCTTCAGGATGGGTTGTTGTGTCATCTAGGTCATATCTGTGTTACATCAAGTGAGAAAGAAAAGATGATCTGGGAATCCCCCTATAGTCGGGTGGCAGGAAACTTCAACATCAAAAAGACAGTGGCGATGCTACAAAAACATTTCTACTGGCCGAAAATCCAACAAGAGGTCAGCAAGTATATCAAGCCCTGCACTGCCTGTGCTATTTCCAAACCAACCACTAAGAAACAGGGCCTATATACCCCTATTCCTACTCCTGACAGGCCATGGGAATCCATCTCAATGGACTACATGTTGGGCCTACCATCCACCAAGTGGGGAAATGACTTTGTTTTTGTGGTTGTTGACCGCTTTTCTAAGATGGCGATTATGGTTGCCTGGAAGAAGAGCATCATAGCAGAGGCCACTACCAAGCTCTTCTTTGAACGGGTCCGGGTACATTTTGGACTCCCACAAACCATTGTCTCAGATAGGGAAAGTTGATTTCTCAACACATTCTGGTAGAGCCTTTGGTCACTGCTGGACACCAAGCTAACCAAATCCATGGCCTTCCACCCCCAGAAAGATGGCCAAACTAAGGTCATAAATCGAATGGTTCTGCATATCCTTCACATGTTTAATTCAATGAACCCTCACACATGGGATGATATCCTTCCCTATGTCCATCATAGCTACAACTGAGACCTGCATATCTCAACCAGCCACAACCCCTTTCAGGTGGGGTTGGGATTCCAACCATTGGGTCCCATAGATGTTGCACATCCCCTTGCGGTCACCTCGACCGACTCATCTCCTGTTCCAACTGAAACTGACAAAGCCACCCGGTTCATTGAGAGGATCCATCACATCCACCAACAGGTTCAGGATATCCTACAAAAGTCCAATGACAAGTACAAACAGTGCCATGATCAACATCGGGTGCCACATAAGTTTCAGGTGGGAGACAAAGTTTGGTTGCACTTGCAGAAAGAACGCCTTAAAGAACCCCATCAGAAGCTTCACCCAATCTATTATGGGTCATACACCATCACCGGGGCCATCCAGGATAATGATTTTGAGCTCAACATTCCTCCTTTCCTTGGCCTACACCCAGTGTTCAATGTCGATCTCCTTCACCCTTATTTCCCACCATTATTGGACACCTCAGACATAGAAGAACAACTGACACCAATAGAGATCAACCCCGAATGCATCCAATAGGAATCCAAAAATCAAGTTGTGGACACACAGATCAAGGAAAATCGACAGCAAAGGATACAGCTTTATCGAGTCGTTAAAGCAGGGCAGCTCCTAAACCAAGGCAAGTGGCTCACCTAGGGCCAAATTCAGCAGAAATTTCCTCATCTGATGGGGTAAATCATAAAAATGGAGACCATTTTTTCCTAAGGAGGTAGTATTGATCTAGATGGATATCAGTGGACCCACCTTTTCCAACTGGCTCAAAATAGTTTTCTGGCAATTTTGGCAATTTACTATTTTTAGCAATTTTCATTTTTGGGGCCATTTTGAGGGCCTAAATGAAGGTTTTTTGGGATCGATATTCTCAATGATGTCCTATGGCATGATTGAGGCCCCAAAATTAATCTCCTCTATGATATATTTCCAATGGGCTTTCATACGCCTAAAACAGAGATCGTATGCAAAAGTTACGACCGCGGGAAGTTAATGTACTAACTTACCCAAACGGGGGCCTACATGAATTTTAGCACTTCATCTCCTAGGGTTAGGTTTTTGGATGTCTAGGGTTTTTGGCATTCATGTTTACTGTAAAAGGCCTTCATAGCCTCATTGTAATCATCTTCTTGCGAAGGAGCCCAACCGTCACATCTCTTCTCATAGATAAGCCACCACCATTCCAGTAAGCTTGTTTATGCTGCATTTTATAGTTTCAACTTATTTCATTATTGAATAGAAAACTAGTTTTACAGTATCTCTATTATTTTGTGTTAAGAATCTGTTAATAATCTGCATTCATTTCGTTCTTCTCATAAAATCCGGATCACCGACATAAATAAAATAACATTACTAATGTAATATTCCACAATTAAGGGGTAATG
Organism: Picea engelmannii; assembly: GCA_009831015.1. Taxonomy (NCBI): domain Eukaryota; kingdom Viridiplantae; phylum Streptophyta; class Pinopsida; order Pinales; family Pinaceae; genus Picea; species Picea engelmannii. The sequence goes on from ML785562.1 coordinate 197,745, forward strand.
TGCCATTATTTAGGGCTTAACATGCCCCTCCCCTTGAGATGAGTGTTGTACGCAATGCTTGAGTAATTCCAGATCCTTCTGTATAAAAGAATCATCTTCCCAAGTGGAATATTCAGTACGAAGTTTCCTCCACTTAATGTGATACTCTGAAATGGATCTATTCCTCAGATGGCGAATTCTTGTGTCAGTGATAACTTCAGGATCCAATATAATTTTTCCTTCCTCATCAAGTTCTGGAAATATTGTTTGAATTGGGATCTTGTCACCTATAACCTTATTTATGCATGAAACATGGAAAACTGCGTGTACTCATGAGGATACAGGCAACTCCAATTTGTATGCCATAGTACCAATATTTTGCAACACCTTATAAGGGCCATAGTACTTTGGTGATAATTTATTATCCTTCTTGGATTTCTTGAGGGACATCTGTTTGTATGGTTGTAGTCTTAAAAACACTCAATCCCCTACTTCAAAACTTCTTTCACTATGATGCTGATTTGCTTGTCGTTTCATGCAATTTTGTGCCATGGTCAGGTTTTCCTTTAAGATTTGGAGAACTTGTTGTTGATGCTCGATGTGATCTTCCACTGCTTGAACCTTAGATTTTTATTTTAGAGAAGAAGTGATGGAAGGAGGGTGGTATCCATAGAGTGCCATAA
>ML785562.1:198456-218455 GCA_009831015.1 Picea engelmannii
AGGATGATAGGATGAGCTATGAGCCAATTGAGTACCCAAACAAGAAAATAATTATGTCCAAAAATGTCCAGTGAAGATAGGATCTTTGTCACTTACAATAATCTTTGGGATTCCATGTAGTTTTTGAACTGTCTCTATGAATGTGGTGGAAACTGTACTGGATTTGAACAAATGGGAAAGTGAAAAAAAGTGTGCGTACTTGGTTAGTCTATCAACAATCACCATGATTACACTCTTTTCTTCAGACTTCGATAACCTTGTGATAAAATCTATGGAAACCTCCTCCCAGTGCTGACTTGGGATGGCTAATGGTTGTAAAAGACTTGGGGTCTTAATTGTTTCTACCTTGTTTTATTGGAAAACCAAACATTCTTCTATAAACCTTTGAACATCAGTTTTAAGACCATCCCAAAAAAATTCCTTCTTGACCCTATGGTAGGTTTTCAAAAATCTTGAGTGCCCTCCTACTGGAGAGGTGTACAATTCCAATAGTACCTTTTGTTTGAGTTGGGAGTTATTACATAAATATAAGCAATCTTTGTACCATAGTGAATCACATTTCCGTGTAAATGTATCTGATGCACTGGAATCCTGCTGCAACCTTTAAATGAGAGTCCACACATTTTCATCATTCTTACATTCATCCCTCCATTCTATTATCCAATTGGGTTGGATTATCGAGATATCACAGAGAAAGGCCTCAACATATTCATCCTTTCTTGAGAGTGCATCTGCCACAACATTTTTCTTCCCTTTTTTATAAAAGATTTCAAAATCATAACCCAATATATTGGTCACCCATTTTTGTCGTTCTTCTAAAGATAGTCTTTGTTCCAAGAAGTATTTAAGACTATCATGATTTTTTTTTACCTTGAAGTGCCTACCTATTAGGTAAGGGCACCAATTCTTCAACGCATGTAGTATTTCCATCATTTCCTTCTCATAAATGGGTTTGTGTAAGTCCTTTCCCTTGAGTGGTTGACTTTCAAAATCCAAGGGCCTTCCTTCTTGCATTAGGACAACACCAATGCCATTTCCCGAGGCATCACATTCCACAATAAAGGTTTTTTTGAAGTCTGGTGTGGTCAAGACATGAGATTTACACATCACCTCTTTAAGTTGTTCAAAATCTTTTGTTGCCTCTGGAGTCCATGAAAATGAATCATTCTTGGTTAGCACCGTTAAAGGTGTTGATATTCTCCCATAGTTCCGAACAAAATTGCTGTAGTAACCTATTAAACCTAAAAATCCTCTAAGATTCTTCAATGTTTTGGGAATTAGCCAGTCCATCATGGCCTTAATCTTGTTAGGGTCTACCTTGACACCTTCATGAGATACAATATGACCCAAACACTCTACCTCCTTCACCCCAAAGAAATATTTGGACGGTTTGGCATATAGTTGTTGCTCCTTTAGTAGTTGTAGCACCTTGTAAACATGTCACACATGATCCTCCCAAGACTTGCTATAGATTAGTATATCATCAAAAAATACTAAGACAAATTTTCGAAGGAAGGGATTGAAAATGGAACTCTTCAACCCTTGGAATGTGGAAGGTGCATTTGTAAGGCCAAAAGGCATGACCAAAAATTCATAATGGTCGTCATGAGTTCAGAATGTTGTTTTTGGGATATATTCTTCCTCATGCTAATCTTATGATACCCTTAACAGAGATCCAACTTTGTGAAATAGATTGTTGCATGTAGTTCATCTAACAATTCATCAATGACAGGAATGGGAAACTTATCTTTATTAGTGATCTTGTCGAGCTCTCTATAATCTGGACACATACGCCATGAGCCATATTTATTGAATACAATTACCATCGGTGCAGAGTAAGAACTTTGGCTAGATTTAATAATGCCATCCTCTAACATTTCTTCAACCATACGCTCAATTTCACTCTTTGGGGCATAAGGGTATTTGTACGGCCTGATGTTAGGAGGAACACTCCTAGGAATTAGGTGAATATCATGATCATGATTTCGAGTGGGTGGAAGACCTTTGGGGATATGTTCAAATACTTTGGAATGTTTATCAATGATCACTTGGAGATCTAGAGGAATAAATGGCTTAGATGTTTGAATATCTAGCGAGCATAGTTGTGGAATTACACCTTGATGCCCCTTTTTCAATAAATTTTTCATGCCATTAGAGCTTATCACCTTGCTAGGTTTCTTTGTGATACCTCTTAACTCAATTTCTTTTCCTTCCAATGAAAATTTCATGAAAAGTTCTTGAAAATTAAAATCCATTGTTACTAATGATTATAACCATTGGATTCCTAGTACGACATCAACACCACCCATGGGTATATAAATCATTGGACTATTCATTACATATTCCCACATAGTAAGATTGATCTTTTTACATTTTCCTGAGCAATTGATAGGTCTTCCATCTGCAATCATTACTTCAAACTCTGGTGTTGGATATACAAAGAAATTGAGAGCTTAGGCTAATTTATAGTGAATGAAATTATGAATACTACCAGAATCAATTAGGACTATTACCTTTTTATTTTTGATATATCCTTCGATCTTGAGGGTTTGAGGAGTGATAATTCCAGCCAATGCATTACATGATATCGTGGGATTCAACTCTTCATAAAAAATCACTTCTACATTTTCATCTTGAGATGGTTCTTGTTCTAGTTCTTGTTCTTCTTCCTCTTCACAATCTATGTAGAATAATTTCTTCTCACCACACTTATGTCCCTTACTGTACTTGTTGTCACAATTAAAGAATAAACCTTTTTCTTTTCTTTCCTCCAATTGTTTAGGTGTCAACCTTGTAGGTTGAGGTGTTTTAGAAGAAGGAACACTATTCTCTCGATAGATGTTAGGATTGGTCCTTCTAGTAGCCATAGCCATATTTTTACTTTCAACATTTCTTGCCACCCTAAATCCATTCTCCAATGATTTGGGTTCCCAAAGGTGAACCTCATGTTGAATTTTATCCTTTAAAGTTCCTATGAATACATCATTCAAGTGCTCATCTGGAATATATGTTACCTTTATATTCAATCTTTGGAAGTTCTCAATGTGCTCTCTAACTGAACCCTTTTGCTTGAGATTTATCAATTGGCTAAAAAAGGTATTTCTCATTGTATCCTCATAGTGTGTTATCATTTCTTCTGTGAAAATTTTCCAAGTGACAAGTGTTTTGTGAGAACAAATCCATCAATACCACACAAATTGATTGGGTTCTAAATATAAAGAAGAAATTTGTACCTTTTTTGTATGTGGCACATTATGTAGATCAAAGAATTGCTCCATATGAAGTATCCATGTGACTGGGTCCTTTCCATCAAACTCCCTCATATCGGTCTTAGGAAAGTGGTTGGTCTTCAACCCAAGGTTAGATTTTCTCCATTATTTATTCATCTTCCTTGTGTCCTCATCATTAATTTCATGGGATACATTTTCACTTTCAGGTGTCCTCTCTATTAGGAAATTTTTCAATCCTTCCATGATCTCCATTTTTAAACCATCCATATTAGTATCCATTATTTCCTCCAACTTAGATTATGTTGAATCCATCATCCCTTGTAGTTCATCTTTTGTTACTGTCTTCTTTTGTAAATCATTTATGTCCCTACAGATTTCTTCACCTTCATCAAGAGTCCAAGCAGGATTTTCTGGAAGTTTATTTGGTGTAGAAGTTCCCTTTTTTGGTGGCATGTTGTCCAAGTATCACTTTAAACCTTGATTTTTAGGTGGTTCTGCTAGACAATCTTTCTTTTGTCGTATCTTCAAAATTTCGGCCCTTCTGGGTATGAAAAATTATATTTTGTAGTTCTATGATATTTTTTCTCTGCAATACCACAGGTCTAATAAAAATTGGATGTTCCAAGAGGAATTTATGGTAACTTCCCCATCGATTGTTGATTTTCTTCCTTTCTAGGAGATATCACTTGTATAGAGTGCCCCACAAAAAATAATCGATATAAAATTCTAGAAATTGTACCAGAAATACTACAAACTGTCCACTATCCAATGAAACTAGTTTCACTCAATGTGGATACTCGAGGAATAATTTATGATTGTTTTACCCAGAACACCTTCTTGAGACTAGTCATATACCCTATATTCCATAGGGTGTATCTACAAATGTAAGATGACCTAGAAGATGAAATTTCTATCACAGATACCTTAATAATGTCTGTGAATATCCGCCATATTTCAGAGTCTAAAATGCTACAGAAAAAATTTCATAGCTAAAATTACGCGATGAATAAATTCAGGATGATTCCAGAACCCTATCTTACACAAATTGTATCTTTGAATGTATAAGGCCTCAGGATCTGAAACTTGAATCCAACGTACCTTGATCCGTATACTAATTATCCTTTAAGGGGTTCCTTCTGAAACGTTGTAAAAAACAAATTATACTGAAAATTACAAGGTGTCTTAGATGTAGCAGTGAAACCCCAAGACCTTGAGCTCTGATACCAAATGTTAAGAATCAAATATCAAGATAGCATAGAAAAACCTCAGAATAAGTACTCAACATCTTGAAAAAAGATATAATTTCAGATAGTAAGTCTCTTCGAGGGGGCAACCTCCTTATACACCACATAAATTTCCAAATATAATATGATTCCAAATGAAAATGTCTCCTTGGTATATATAGGAGACTACGAGGTACACTTACAACTAATGGACCCAAGCCGACATAAATAAAATAAAATTACTAATGCAATATTCCACAATTAATGGGTAATGTTCCATTATTTAGGGCTTAATAATTTTCATAACTGGATTGTGCCTGAAAAATTCAATAACATGTTTTTGTAGATTTTAACCTTGTACAATTATTTATTGCAAACAAATTTTCAATAAAAGAACAAAAAATATACAATGGAAAATACACACATTACACAAAGATTTTTCCCCTGGAAAGCCAAACAAGACAAATAAACATATTTTATATTCATTCACATCATACATTGTTTACAATACAATATACATATAGGATCACGTAGCATCTAAAACCCTATTCCAATAACCCAGATTAGTCAACAACCCTAATTCCTTAACCGAAAATAGAAAATCATTGGCGAAAACCATGTGCCAAAAAATTGTAAAGAATATAATACATACCCAACAATATTCAAGGCCATTTGATGCTCCTTGAAAAAAAAATTCAATAACGTAGTTCATCTTAAAACTATCTACCATATACTTTTCTAAGACTCGACAAGACAACCTCTAGTTTTCTAATTATATATGATCTTGAAAAGTATCAGATTTATTGAAATGAATTGGTCCCCAGTATGGTTGTCAAAAATGTCGATCATTTTTCTTATCAAGGGAAAATGAACAACATTTGAGAGAAAATATTGTGGGGAACAAAAAACTACTCTCCTTGTTTTTATAGAGGTGGTTCTCCTCTCTTGATATATTGGAATATTATTTGTATGTATCTAGATGAATGCAATGGGATAAATTTAAAAGAAAACTCCAAAATATATTCCAACAAAGCTCTCATTTAGCAGATTTATTCATTAATCACATCATCTTATTCATGGAAATACAAAGTGAATAAATGTAACTGAAATATATTTGTATAGAGTTTTATTTTGACATATATTTTTCCTTCCTTTTGAAATGATGTGAACCCATAATCAAATATGACTTTGCAAGATGAAAGAAAAGTAAAATGGATAGGTCATCAAAGAACTTTATATGATCACTTCATTACAACTCAAAAACGATTTTGATGGACAATACATTTGAAATATCATGCTTTAGACTCCTCGTATGAAAAATTAGTAATGTAATTCCTTGAAATAGTTCTTTGTAGGAGAAATTTATAATAATATTCCAACTACAACAAGTTTAAAAATGTCTAAAATAAGATGGTTTAAACAAGCTCAACAAGATTTCAATGGAAATTACATAAACTAAAATAAAGTGCATCTATTGTTTACAAGTAAGGACTTGAAATTTCATGGGAAATGTAAGGAAGAATATTGATAGAGCTGAGCATAATGAAATATGAAGGCGAAAACTTGTTTCTAGAAAAAAGACCCCTATAACAAACTCTCTAATAGCCCACTGCCAATCCTTTGAATTTACTTCCTTTTCTTCTTTTGTAATCTCTTCTTATCTTCTTGAAACTGTTTTTCAATTAGTTTTTTACTTTCCCCTTTGCAAATTTGAACTAACATATCCATCCCATCAATTGGAACCTAATCTAGAAGATCAAGAATTTATTTGAATGAACAATTTTCCAAAAATAACTACTCGCCAAGCTAGAAAATAGTCCCAACTGTAATTTAAATTTTAGGGCATGATAGTCATGATTTAAGAAATGGAAATTGATTCCAAAGTGTTCTTCTCATATCTTCCTTCATGAAATCTGGGCCCTTGATTTGCAAATTTGACATTCTTTATCCCACATGAATTGTGCGAGGGTTCTTATGAAATATTTATAAATAAATTTTGTCTCCATGTTATTTTTGAATAAAGTAGAGAGAGCCATAGAATTCCTCGTACTTTGTGCACAAATTATTTTTGACCGCCACATCATCACCTAGTCATCATGCCAAATCACTATTCACTCATCTTTGTCCATCCATGTGGTACTCAGGGGTAGGTCCACTTCGTTGTCACGTGTCCACATATAATAGGTTTTCAATGCCACGTGTCATTGGGAGGTGTGTCCCAAAATAAAGATAAGTAAACTTAGGATAGGAAATAATATTTAAATGAAACAATATGAAATTTTTTAAAGAAAGTTTGGTGGAGTTAGGGGAATGTAGAAGTATAGGAGGTAGGTGAGGAGATAAAACTTGGAAACAATGACTAAGTATGAGGCAGGGATGTGGGTTGTTGGGGTAGGGAGATATGATAAATTAGAAGTAAGGACTCACACATTCCACACTGAATAAATAGAGTAAGTGTAAAAGTGAGTTTAGGGGAATGCAAAATTAGAGGAGGTATGTGAGTCGATAAAACTCGACAAAAATGACTAAGTATGAGGTAGGGATGTATGTTGTGGGGGTAGGGAGATATGAGAAATTAGAAGTAACCAACTCACACATTCTTACATTCATTAAATAAACTAAGTAAAAAATTGAGTAAAAAAATAAGATAAGTCATGCAGGTGATAAGCCATAAGTCATGCAGGTTGCGAGAGGAGAGGTGAAGGGATGAACATGTGGGTTGTGGGAGGAGAGGTCAAGGGATCGGTGAAGGAGGGACTCCTACATCCACATTCAAAGATTAAGAAATCAACAAAGTGTAAAACTTAATGAGGTTGCAATTTGAATGATACGGAAATGAAGATGCAAATTGACTATTGCATGACCAGAAGTGGAAGGTGGAAATGAGGATATGGGCTCTCCATCTGGAATAAAAGACTTATTTTGAAAAGGAGTATAACTTGGTAAGTCATGAAAATTTCTTAATTGTTGGGAGGTAAGTCATATAGTTAAGTGAAATATTGGAAATGGAAATGATATATGAAATATGGAAAAGTACAATGGAAAAAGGAAATGAAATATGGAAAAAAGAAAGGAAAAGGAAAACTGAAAATGAAAATTGAAATATGAATACGAAAATCGAAATGGAAATAGTTAAATATGGAAAGTGAGGAAAATGACTAAGTAAAATAACATGAGGAGTAAGGACAAGAGTAAGTATGAGTTAGTAGTACAGAGATGATTGAATAAATAGAGATCGTTAGTAGTATAGAGATGATTGAGTAAATAGAGATATGTGATAAAAATGACATATATTGGGCATATAACCTCTCATTTATATTCCTAGACATAGGGTAATTTAGTGAGAGGTTAGACATAAGAAATTTCATTATTTTAGTATCTTTTATTTTCTCTTCTTTTGTTCAAAAGAGAAACTATCATTGTTAGAATTTTTTTTATCTACATTTGATGGGTGAAAACACATCAACATTTACCAGAGAGCTAGAGCAGTGTGATCTACTCCTAAGAGAGCTAGAGCACTGTGATCTACTCCTCAGAGAGCTAGAGCACTGTGAGCTAGAGCAGCGTGATCTACTCATGAGAGAGGAGCTAGCAGTGGCTTAGGTCATCCAATTATGTTTTCATAAAAGATAGGTGCCATGTTTATATGCACTTTGATGATTGTCACATTATGTATTGATGTGTTAATTGTTGTGTACTTACAAAATCTCTATGTATATATACATTTATGAATTCTTAATGTGATATGGGTAATTCTACATGTAAAATTATATGATGGGGTAGGTTTTGTTATAAGGTGGTATTAAAGTTAGATTTCTCGTAATCAAAGGAAAATTGTGAAATGCGTAAAAAGGATAAAAAAATAATAATTTTTAGAATATTCTCATGCAAATTAATTTGGAAAACATTATTTTCATCTAATTTTAAAAAAATATGATTATTGAAATATTTGTTTTATATAAAAATATTCCATGCATACCATTTAAACTTGTCTAGGTAGTTTATGGGATAGTTGGTTATCCAATGCTAGAAGTATATGAGATGGGGGAATTTTAATATCGATTTAAAGAATTTTAATATTAATTTAAGCTAGAAGTATATAAGATGTGGTGAGTGTGGAAAAAATAATTTTAATATTAATTTAAGATAAAAATCTCCTTAGGTAAAGTAGAAGAACATTTTTAAATTGTTGTTAAGTGCCTTATAATGTATTTACAGTAATTTTTTAGTGGAAAATTTTAGATCTATGAGTGATGAGTTACTGAGCATTGGTGTTAATATAAAAGACAAAATGTTGATAAATCTTAATCCTAATGATCTTAATCCTTGTCTAACTCTAATATTACATATTTATTATAGAATTAATCTGAAACCCCTGACTCTAATCTTACGACCTATTTATTATAAGATTAATCTAACTCTGATCTTATCTATTTATTATAAAATTAATTAATTTGATTGATCTACTATATGAACCACCTTTATAATGTGGTTGTGCTTGTTAATAATCTTCATATAAATTAATAAAATTAATAATAAATAAAACCTTCTTATTATTTTCAAAAAATTAAATAACAATATATTTATTAATATATTTCTTGTATTATTATATTGAAAAGTTATTCATAAATTTTATAAATATATTCTACGAATTCTATATATTAATCACTAAACAACAAATAAAGGAGGCTTTGTTATTATTTCAAAAAATTAAATAACAATATGTATTTATTATTATATTCCTTTTATTACACTATTAAATATTTATTATTATATTCATTGTATTACTATATTTAAGTTATTCATAAATTTTAAAAATATATTTTACTAATTTTATATATTAATTACCTCAAAAGACTTACACTTATTGATAATGGACACATTTAATAGGTTTATTGATAATGGACACATTTAATAGGTTTATGTATTTATTATTATATTCATTTTATTACATTATTAAATATTTATTATTATATTCATTGTATTACTATATTTAAGTTATTCATAAATTTTAAAAATATATTTTACTAATTTTATATATTAATTACCTCAAAAGACTTACACTTATTGATAATGGACACATTTAATAGGTTTTTAGTATTATTTACATATTTATTTTTTACTTTTATTTAATCATATTTAAAATTTACTATAATAGAAAGATATAAATCCGGATTTCATTTTCAAAACTAACCAAAGCCTTCCTACTTTCACGAACCATGAGTTTGCTACTGTACTAGTCAATAACAACAACTAATAAAATAGGCCTTGTTATTATTTTCAAACAAATTAAATAACAATATATATTTATTATCATATTATTACACTATTGAATATTTATTATTATATTCCTTGCATTATTATATTGAAAAGTTATTCATAAATTTAATAAATATATTATAAGAATTCTATATATTCACTAATATTTGATATAAGAGTTGTAAAAACAATCTTGATTTCATGTAGACGGATTGGCAAGTGCCATGTAAATGGAAGGAAATTTGATAGAGTCTCATGTTCGATTCTCACCCAAATTTACTCATACCCTATTTTTGCGAGCCGAGTGAAAAATTAAATAAAATAAATAAATAAATTTTTTAATAATGTGCCGATCACATATAAATTTGGAACCAACGTTACAAAAACAATGTTGATGTCGTATCGGCGCCCCATTACATATAATATGCGAAGTCTTCGATATATACACAATATATTTTGATAAACATATTGGAGATTCAGTTTAAATCATTTAGATACATATGGCATATCGGTCAATTTTTTAATGTTCTTGCTCTGCAATCCTCTAAATCGTCTGAGTAATCAAAACGCTACCTTTCGGAGCTCATTTTCCTTTCTGGAATCCGGCTGCTGATCCATGTTTCACCTCGGAAACGCGATATGCTCCCAATGAATGCCTTGGGTTTTCTGCATGATTTATGACCTCGTCGGAATACGTTTCTCGGTGGAGCGATACAAACGCAACAGGATTGATCGCTGAATTTTGGGTAGGGTTGCAGGAAAAGGTACGTTTTGATTAATACATAGACAACGCCGTTTAAATGATGCTGCTTCTGATACTTCCCTGGTCGTTGGGCTGAAGAAATTGTGTAAACCATTGAGCTGATAGCTTGGGATATCGCTTTTGATCAGAAATGATATCCACGTGATAAAGACCAAATCTAATTGTATACCCCAATGCCCACTCAAAATTATCCAGAAGAGACCACACAAAGTATCCTCGGACATCTGATCCATTTCTGTGAGCACGAAAATAAATGGGCACCGGCTCAGCCACATCAACAAATGAAGAAGTAAAGGCCAATGAAAAGCTAATAAAACCATGACTTTTGAGCTTACCTGATTGCTGCAGCAAGATAACTCAATTGATCTCCATGAAACCTTATTCTTCTCACGTCGTTTAGAGTTTCTTGCAGAGTCGACGACGAGTCTGTAGACTCTGCGTAACCTGGGCAGGAAAAAAGGGGATAAGTTTAGGAGATTGATTTTGATAGCCTTCGACTCAGTTCTATGTATTCGAGAAAGCAATAATCAAAGTATGCCAGTGAGAAGAGAGATATTTATTAAAAAAAATTACCGTTCTCCGTGATTATAATAGCAGGGTTGCCGTAGAATCCTTTCACATACTCAACGATTTTCAGAATTCCATAAGGTACCATATACAAACCGTCCATCCCTGTCTGTGATGATATAACAAATCGAAAGAATCGTATGAGCCAAACAGTATTGCAAGACGCGGACAAAATTGAAAAGGTCGAGGATTTACTGGCATACCCGTTCTCCGATTGGGACTCCGTGCCGCTCTCCTGTCAAATAAACCATGGAGTCTGGATATAGGGTTTGCGTGTTATCAGGGGAACGGGTAGGAGTGTTTGTTGCGTATAATGTTGTATAGTGATTGATGCCTATGTAATCGAACGATCCCCTAAGTTTAGTCGATAGATCCGAAGATATTGATGGTAAGCGTGACCCTACTTGTTCACGCATTTCTCGGGGATAATCTCCAAATACAATTGGATCTAAAAACCTGCAAATCGTGTATAAATTTCAACAATTAAAAAGAAATCCGGTTATCCTTCGTTATCAGTAGGGAACGTTTAGTTTTAGACAGGTACGGGTGTATCTGAATCTTAATATTGAAGTCCTGGCACTTACCATCGCAGATTGAAGGACAGAATTCTGTCGACAGCCGATATTTCTTCTGGGGAATCTTCCAAGGGTTCATACCAYGGCGCACTCATAACGAACCCAATACATCCGCCTTGAATTTTCTGAAAACAAAMGTCTCGTTCTGATTCAAATTTGGCAAACTATTACACTATTTGGGGTACTTACAAGTGCGTGAAATGATTTCTGACCTGATATTTCTCCCTGTACTTCTCCACTGCAGATGCATGGGCGAGCAAAACGTGATGTGCAGCAAGATATGGCTCTGATGAGGAGGAATTCCCGGTTATGCACGCAGAATTCCTGTTAGGGGCAGAACACCTCGTGGGTGGATAAATTCCGACTGTATAACCCATCGGCACAAACAGATTTGGCTCGTTCATTGTCGCCCAGTATTTAACACGGTCACCGAATGTCCGGAAGCAAATCTCTGCATAGGCTTCGAAGTCCTTACTGCACACCAAAATAATAGCATAAATGAGCTTCTGGCATGGCAATGAGAGCAGCATACCGTCCTGTATTTTTGTTAGGGTTGAAATTGATATGCATAGATTGCCTTTACATTATTTGAGGACTCAGCCATCCTTGGTAGGAGTCTTCAAGTGCTTTCGGAAGATCGAAATGGAACAATGTCACGAATGGCTGGATGCCTGTAAGCAATCAGGAAGCAATTTTAACCCACTCAAAATTGAAAATTTTGTTCTATAAAGAGTAATAAAATGACATGTCCTTGGCAGTGCCTACCATTTTGCAGAAGAGCGTCGATCAGATTATTGTAATATTTAACCCCAGCCATGTTGATTTCACCTCTACCCTCTGAGACCAGAATATAACCATCAAATAAAATACTATTTCTTAAGAATAAACATCACATATTACATTTGATATCCCAGTAGTCATTCTCTATCATTAATTCATGTGTTCAGCATTACAGGAGCCACAATTTACCTGGGAGGATTCGAGACCAGGATATGGAGAATCTATAGGCATCTAGTCCAAGAGATGCCATAAGCTTGATATCTTCCTGTTTCATTTGAAGACAATATATCAGATGAATGTGAATACTCCTATTGTTTGTGAATACCATATCCATTCAGGAATAGTCGAGCCTTACCAGATATCTGTGATATTGGTCGACTGTCACGTCGCCATTGCTACCGTCTTCTATTCTCCCTGTCCTTGATCGCAAGAGATTTATGCAAAATATGTCAAACCTCTTTTCCCTAGCCATGCATATCCGCATCGCAAATATATTCAATATGCCCAGAACTAATAGAAAGCTGGGAGATATTTGACACATACCAGGCATATGTGTTAAGGCGTCCCATGTGCTAGGACCCCTGCCATCTTCTCTAACTGCTCCTTCATACTGCAGGACGTGTTAAGAGCCAAACAAACGCTAATGATAATTATGTCTTTCTTACTTATTTATCCATACAGAATTTAGAGAAATCGCACACAGACATTAGGGTTCTGTTCATATATGTTTGATATACCTGATACGCTGAAGAAGCTGCACCGAAAATGAAATCCGGGGCGAAGGCGTTCCTGTCCAGCTTAGATATCGTCACTTGAATGCCCAATAAAGAACAGAAAACTAGTACCGGCATCAGTACGGAGACCTCCATGTCTGCTAAAAAGGAAAAATAGTCTGGTCTTCAATCAAGAAACCGATTTCCACAGCAATACCAGAACAGTCTGGAGGTATTAATGGTTATATAGAATGGAAATATGTATGTCGCTACGGCGGAATGGTGGATTGTTGGTAATGTAAGGGATCCCTTCGTCACCCCCCGGGGATTACTAAGGAAATTGATGTTTCAGCTTCCAAATCCTGCCATTTTGCTCCAGAGAAAGTGTGAGAATTGAACAGAGGAGGAGTCCACTGCAGATAAAACAGCCTAAAACTTCATGCTGTCACCATGAATCTGCCTTGGAGTTACAACAGAGTCAGTATGCACGTGGCAGCATCGTCATGGATTGATTGCGTGTTTCTGTGGACGGATATACGAGAGATAGAAGCGCCGAGTCTTCGTTTTTGGTCGGTGTGGGAATAATGATCAAATCACGACGCAATTTCCTTGATACTTCTGTATCCTGCAAAGACTTGTGACTTGTAATTTAAGGGTTGTTGAGTGGGATCCGCCTGATCCATGTCTTTACATACACCACAATCTCCCAACCTCTACTAAGAAGCTGAGGCGGTCAAATGGTCGGGAATCGGGCATCATCACCACGCTACTAAATATCACTTTTATCAAAAGAAAACCCATTTAAGTTTTTTCTTTTATCAAAAGAAAACCCATTTAAATTTTTTCTTTTATCAAAAGAAATCTTGAACAGTGAAGAGAATCCTTTTAAATTATTCCGAAACTGTGATAGGATGATACTAATTACGCGGAAATGTCTACATCTATTGATAATGGTTACATTTAATAGGTTTTTAGTGCTTAATCGATTTTGTATGGACAAGATTAAATATTGATCGATATTCTTAGTCGTCCTAATAAAACAATGGTTGTGATTTCAACCACTAACTTCCTCACTATTATAAGGACATCGGTTTACATGATTTTTTTTTACTTTTACTTAATCATATTTAAAATTTACTATGGTGGCTAGTTGATTGAGTGATTAACAAAGATTAAAGTTTTGTTACACAGTAGAGAAATGTGAATCAACCTTTCATTTTCCCCGTTACAAAGTAGAGAGAACATAAATGTAAATTTACATTTTAATTTTGTTATAAATTCACTAAGAATTTTTTGACAGTTTAATTTTGTTCTAAATTTTGTAAAAAATTTTGTACAGTTTAATTTTATTCTAAATTTTATAAGAAATTATTGGATTATATATTTGAGTAATTAAGTTTGTATAATAAAATTATTTTAAGAATTTTTCAAAATTCAAAATTTATTTATACATTCATAAATATAATTTAAATAAAAAAGATTAAAATTTAACCCAAATTTAAATTTATAAATTTATATAACCAATTACAATTGAATTGAAAAATATAAAAACCTAAAATTTAAACACTATTTATTTATTAAAACTTTTTTTCCAACTTTATATCTTATCTCTCCCACATTTTTGGGATGATGGCACGAAAGATCGATGTGCTTCACCTACATAGATGCGGACCGTTCCTTCTCATTTAAGACTTTAATATATATATTTTTTTAAAGGATGTGTATAGTTCCTTTTTTTAAGTCTTTAAAAATAAGATAGTGCTTTCATATATATATTATATTGATATCGAATGGGAGAGGTTGCTTTACTTCAAGGTTATGCAGTGAAGGAAACATATTGTTGTTGTTTTAGTGATGGCTTAATTTTAAATATTCATTTGCACAAGCAATGCCTTACAAATATCTTTTAGTGGGTCCCTATCGTGACATAAGGCAGAAGCCTTCCTTTGGAGTTTATGACTAATGATAACATATGATTTTAATTTTCATAAAAAAAAATAGATATGTATATAGTATCCTATTGGTTTTTTTAAATAAGGTAGCGCTTTTATTAATGTATTATATTGATATCACATGGCATAGATTGCTTTACTTTAAGGCTACTCGTATTCCAAAATTGTTGAAAGAAGCTTCTAGTTTTGACAATGGCTTTACTTCGCATTTGCAAAAACTATGTCTTCGAAAAAATGAATCGATAGTGTATGATCGAAAGACTTCATGGCTGTTAATTAGTTTGTGTTATTGTTGTAAGTTTTTTTTAATTAATATTTAATTTAAATATCATAAATTAAATGTAGTGATGATTTATTAAAAAAATATTTATAAATGTAAGAAATATTTTTTTATTTTTTTATATTTATAAAGATTAAAATTATTAAAATTATTTCTAAAAACTTGTTAATTTGTGATGGTTAAGAATGATGAAACTTTAAACTTTGTTGTCATAAAATGGTCTACTTCATTATTCTTATCAATTTATAAATAATAATTTTTTGGGTCATTTGAAAACAAATCATCTTATAATATTACAAAATTATAAAGTATTAAATATTAATTAAATTATTTAAAAAATGCATATTAAACTAAAACATCAAAATATTGGTAAGTGTTAAATATTAATTAGGATAATCAAATTTTGATATTATATATATATATATATATATATATATATATATATAAAGTTATTTTAATTTATAAAGATATCTAAGAAGTACATAAATAATTATTTTGGAGATAAAATTTATGACTTATGTTATGTTAAAAGAAAGCATATAATGCAAATTTATAATTTATCACATATAATCATGGTTGATTGTCAATGCATCTCATATGAATTTTACTTGAGAATCTCAAAAGCAACACATCCTAGGAGTTATACTTTAGCTTTAGCAAAAAAGTGGATAGTTTATATCAATGAAAAACAACACCCAAATAATAACTAAGTTAAATATGATGTATAAGATATGAGATTGAAATTATTATTTATATTAATAAAACAATTAATAATGATATTGTCTATTGAGCTTGCCTTAGCAGTTGTGACTAGGCATTACCGTGCAAACAACCTACAATTGAGACCATGATGGGTGTAGATCCCCTTGCATGTGTATGTGTAATATTTGGTTTGCACTCCTAAGACTATCCCATCTAATCAATACCAATGAATTGATATTGGCATAAATGGCTTTCTCTATTAGTTAGTATAAATAATATTCTCTATTTAGCATAACAATTGTATAAATTATTTTCTCTATTAGTTAATATAAATGTTTTATAGTCTTTAGGGTTAACTTAATAAATTGAATCATACACCATAAATTTGATTCAAGTTAAAATTTAGTTGAGTGCCTTGGGGCTATCTACCACTATTTGTAGTTGAAAAATTAATCACCTTTCATTGAGATATTTTTTAGAAGGAAGGGATCCCATCAAATTTCCATATAATAATAATAAGAAAAAGAATAAGAAGTTTTAGTTTTCTCTTCAAATTCATCTTCTTTTATATAACAACTTATATGATAATTATGAATGAAAAAATGTTAATAACATTTTTTCATTTCGAAATTCAAAACATTTTTAATGCTATAACATTGGAAACTTGAAAAAAAAACAAAATAATGTTGTTAATCCTATACTTTTTCTTCAAACAAAGTGACATTAAATGAAAATCATAAATGATATGTTAAATTGTTAACTTATCAAAATGTTATATTAAATAAGTAATTGGATCCAATATCAAATATATAAATGTATACAAATATATTTTCAATACAAATTAATAAAAAAATTTACAACAATTTATTGATATCAATATTTATTTTTCTGAACAACCTAATTTGCATTTCAAGAAAATTAAAATCACTATTGCTTTTTATTAATAACCTCATTTACATTTTAATAAAATGGATATCATTGTTGTTTTCTATTAAGAACCTAAATTGCATTTATTTCGTTGATCCATATTATTTAAAAAAAAAAGTGTTGAAAACATGATATTTAATTTGATCATACAATAAAGTTGAAGTAAATGGAAAACCAATGATTCTAGATCTAAAATTGTTAATGGATGTTTGTGGTTGATGGTCAATTTCAATGGCATCCAATTCCATAATAAAATTTGTGGTTGATGGTCAATTTCAATGGCATCCAATTCCATAATAAAATATGCAAATTTGTTTTGTTATCATTGATCTTAGTCGTGAGAGAATGTAGAAACCATATCTTACATTTCTTTCTATTGTATGAAATGTAAGTCATTAGTGAGATGGGTTACATGCATGCTTAGTAAACATAGGATCTTAATCTCCAATTTTTTAATCATCTTCAAATTCTATGAAGTGTTTGCATGTCTACTTATTACCTAAAAATATTATCTCATCTCTTAAGAACAAATCTTTCTTAATCCACATAGTGGAAAGTAAAGGAAAAACAAAAACACTTCTACATGTATATTGATAACAATATTGGAGGACCATTTCAAAGATATTTTAAAATCATATTTATTAGATTCAATCATTCATAAAACATGTGAATTATAAATAAATACAAATTTGTAAATGGATAACTAAATTTATTTTCTATTAAATGCACATAATATCTATATGGAAATATTTAATTTTAGTCACTAGCGTCTTAATATGGATAATTTCTCATTAAATAACATCACTCATATTTTGAAAATATTAATTACTCATATACATTACATTATTTTATTAATTTCCAAAAAAAATCTTAATATGGATCATTTCCTATTAAATAACATCACTCATTTTTTGAAAATATTAGTTTCTCATATACATCACATTACTTTATTAATTTCCAAAAAAAATTCATTCACTCATTTTTTGAAAATATTAGTTTCTCATATACATCACATTACTTTATTAATTTCCAAAAAGAATTCATTCACTCATTTTTTGAAAATATTAGTTTCTCATATACATCGCATTACTTTATTAATTTCCAAAAAGAATTCATTCATGGGAAATTTCCTATATTTTTTAAGTGGGAATATAATAACATTTTAACATTTTTGGAAAAAAACAATATGCACCATAAACTTTCATATTGTATGTGTTTATCTCAAAAATTTACTCTCCTTTGGGAATGTCAACATTTCAACTGACATGTTTGGATACTACATGACAATGAAGCTTTATAGTGATTGTTTCGATTAGGATATTATATATGTTAAATAATGGATGTACATACCCTATGAAAGTATACACTAATTTCTATCTATATTGTGTTATAAGATAGTACAATGCAATATTTTTTAACCAATATAATATATTGGGTTAATATACCTTTGTAAATAGAAAATGAATGAATGTTGGTTAGTGACCACTACTCATCTTTCTAGAGAGCTGGTGACTACCGTGAAATGTTGGAATTGGGATTATCAATAATGGAAAAAAATTATCCTTATGATACGATGATTCTTCAACACAAAAATAAATAGAAACGAGATTAGAAATATAATATAATATGATTTAACAAGCGAGCACAAATTTACAACTCATAAACATTGATCCTTTCCATAATAATTTTTTTTCCCTTTTGAGTTGCGCATAGGAAAGTATGATAAAGGGGTGGTTGTAATTGGTGGATTGGAACTAGAAAGGCACGACAATAAAAAAGTGGTATGCACCTGTTATGCTGTAATAAAAATGGACTTTCCATAAGTCAGGTTTTGCTTATCCAAGTGGCTCCCACGCTACATGAAAATGCATGTGCCCAGTTATATGTTAGTTTAATTTAACACCATTTAACGCTTTATTTCTAGCATGTTTTCATTACCTATTATGCATGGATGATGCATTTTCTATCCCCAAAGAGAAATAAATAGGTTGTGAAATATGGAGGTTGTAACATATTTTGCCTCTTTTAAAGTAAGGTCATGCCACCGAAAAAGATTTTATGCTCTGATACCAATCTGTAACGTATCTCATTATTCAGGTCGAGAATGCTAACCATACATCTCTTCTCTGGAATTATTTCAAACCCTGCTCAAACTTTACATAACAAGGATGCATGAAAGATTCAGATGCATTGATCAAGATCCATGATAAATATAAAAACAATGAAGCATACGACATGCACAACCATAATTAGCAAGAATGCATATTATAAATACATTGAATTCAATGATAAATAAATACACAGTGGAATAAATAATACACAGGTAAATAATACCAAGACAAAGAGAACTTATCTTTAATAAAAGAAACCACAAATGGCTACAGACCAAGGACATTGCACCCAACCATAGACAATGATGTTCTAAGTCACAACATCAATGTCACCCCAAGCCAAGGCTATGAATCCACAAGGACAGATCTAGAGTGTTACTTGGCTTCCCAAACCAATCAACGATCAAGCTCTCATAGGCTTCCCAACACCCACAACAATCCAAGTACCCAACTTTCTTCTACCCAGCCTGCACAACCCAAGAGAATGGACCGCCACCCTTCTCTTCCACATAGTTCCTCAGGCAGTCCTTCTCCTTCCAGGGCTCTAGTGTAGCTGGTACAAAATATCCATTCTAGGACTCTTAGGACTCGTAGCTATGAGCAAAGTTGGACACAAACCACGCATCTCAGACATGTAGGTCTTGATTCATGGTTGGATTACACCAACAATCTCTACAGCCAACAATGCCATGGCTTCTCTTTAGCAGCTTGTTTCCCCTTCCCAAGCCGAATAGGAATGATGAAGACGAGCGTGGTGAGAGAGTGAATGGAGTGAACTCTCTATGAGAGGGAGAACATCGATCAATGGAGTGCATACACAAATGAATGAATGAGTGAGGCAACTAGCAGAAGAACAAGAATGAGAACAGGAGTGAGAAAGAGAACCAACCCCCAGGGAATGAGAGAATCAACGAGCG
>ML785562.1:239486-288601 GCA_009831015.1 Picea engelmannii
TTCAATCCATAACCCACATTGATCGCAAGGTGCAGCAACAGGCTGAACAGAAGGGGGTTTTGATGATTCCCCAAGGGTTTCATGGAGTGGCTCAATACCAGGAAAGTCAGGGTTATCCCGCAGACAAGGAGGGAGGTTCCTAATGAAATCGTGAGGTGGTTTGCTACACAATCCCTTGGAGTAAGGATATTCTTCAGAGAGAAATTGTTCAATATCTAAATCAGAGTCCTCGCTAACCACGATGGGCTCTGTTTTGGCAGGGAGCTTGGACTTGTTCCTCGCCATGCGAGAGATCAATATTGCATTTTTCTTGCCTCGAGTATTAACACCAGTCTTCGCTCTTGTCTTTTGGGTTGTTGCTTTAACATCTTTGGTTTGTTTTGGCACAGAGTTAGGCAAACTTGTGGGTGACTCGGGCTTAGGTCTAGGTAATAAAACATCATAAGGCACAGGGGTAGGTTTGCTCTCGGCCACCATGGGCTTGTCTACCTGTGGGGGTTTGACTCCCAGAAACCATTACGGCTGAGGAAATCATGCCAAGAATCACGACGTAACCCTAACTCGTATACTAAAACCATTTTGATCAACCCAACATGGAAGAGGCTAGTGTCAGCCTGACTATGCTTGTATCGTTTAGCCATTTTGAACAGGCTTCGGTGCAGATAGTAAGGCATACTTAGTTCAAATCCCATGAAAACCATTAATAAACGCAGGTGGAATAAGAAAATAAACCCATACCTACCTTCACAGGTAATGAAACGTTTGATAATCATCAAAAGATCATACCAGCGGGGTTTCAACATCTTTGCAGGTAACCCTCTGTCGCATGAATTCACTATGCGAGATTGGAACAGTAATGTCCATGGGACCTCGTCTACCTTGCAACTTTTCGACCATTTTTGTCCCTTGGCAGGCAAGCTGGTTGCCAGACTGAGAAATTCTTCAGTAATTTCAATATGGACATCTCCCACTTTGGCTCGGCAGCCATCAAACGACAATGCAAATTGCCGGGCCACTGTGAGGTCATAGCCATCAAACTTCCTTATGAAAGAAAGCCACCTGTATTGTTCGAGGTCGCTACATGCACCACTGAATGCCAACAGTTCTTGGCACCCGTTAGTCTCGGCCCTTACGACAGGAGCCATAACCTCTGTACATGGTAGGGTTTACAGTGAATGAAACTATGCACAGAGTCGAAAAAACGATATGTTTGTTGGCTTCAAATCTCGAATAGACCGGAATTAACTGCATGCGTGTGAAGGTGGTGGGTTTACCACCAACACGCACTGTATTAATTGACTGAGTACAGTGTTATCAAAACATGATCGTTTACACCATTCGTATCGGCCAGCAATTAGGTGTGTAATCATAATAACGTGCCAGTGAACCGGAGCTGAACCAATACCATATGTTATACTCATGCCAAGTGTACAGGTCGATCAAACACCAAATCCATCGTGTATCGTGTCAATAGATCGTTTCAACACCATAGTTTTAAAACTAATCAATGCCAAAACATAGTTTGGAATTATGAATCAGCGCATTAATTTACCACACAATATACCAAGCATCAATTTGTAAAGCCCAACATGATTAATCCATGCGCCTTCAAACCATTGCTTATTCCTTGAATTGACTTCACAGACTTACCAATATATTCGTTGTGCCTTGCAATGTTTGCATTCCAAATTTATTTTTAGAGCATAATGATCCAAAATTTTCATATAATAACTGAGTGAAGAGTCCATAGCAATAGGGATAAAAGCAATAAGACCAAATCCACTATAAGATCAGAATAAAAACAATGAATTTTAATACCCAAAGGCTTAGCAATCAAACATATCCAAATGCGTAATCAAGGTAAGATAATGCTCAAGGATAAAAGTTCGAGGAAACCTTTAGCAGTCATGTGATAAACCAATGGTGAAGTGTCTTTTGGAGAAACTGATAAAAGAGGATTGTAGTCCAAAAGATGAAAGAGGTATTTTCACACTTACAGTTGTGAAAATTAAATCGAGACTAAATTGCAATTGTCGCAAAAATGAAACAAAAGCCTAGAAGCACAATGCGACGATGACTTTTCATTGATGAGACAAGGGGTGTAGGTAGCGTTTTTTAAGAGAAATTAAAAAAAATGACCGGTTGCCAACACCTACACACCAATTTGCTTGACTTTGAGATGAGTTATAATAACTACATGTAATAAATCCATTATTTCATTAAATTTGGATTGATTACATAGAATCTTGATCTGTAAATGGAAGGCTCATGGCCCAACAACGTCCTCAACATGGATCCCAAAGTAATTACTATTATCTCATGCATCTTCCCTAAACTAAACCCACACACCAATGGAAGATTCTGAGAAAAGGGCTAGGTGGTGATAAAGGTGGGTGTTAGAGAATATAAGAAAATTCTCTATTAGGAAACCTAGAATAGGTGAAGATTGTTACACATGTGGAATAGCAAGAGAAGGAATGTATTTTCAACAAGGAAGATTCCAAGGGTGCCATGTAATCGATTTAGAGCATGAGAGTGTTTAGTTAGAGACACATGGAATTAGATATGCTCATAGAACTGAATGAGAATTAATTAATTCCTTAGAATATGGTTCTCTATTAAGATACTCTTGAATAGGGAATTCATTCTTAGATATCTGGTCCACAAAAAGAAAATGAATAGGGTTGATTCTCCCCTTGAGTTGGGTTCACTATGAGCATCAGAACAATAGAAACAAGGATGCACTTAACTTCCCTTGAGCTAGGGTTCAATGGAAAGTCGTGGTCGAGCAGGGAAGATGTGTGGGTCTCTTTTCGACCTAAGGGTTGGCACACAAGTCATGGAAATAAAAGAAAAAAGTTTGCAGGCCTCTCCTTCATGCTAGGGATCACACTCACTATGTGAGAAAGACATATAAGGGCTTGGGTCTTTTCCTTGGATAGGGTTCACTCCAAAAATACTTCACCCAGAGAAGAAATATACAATGAACCAATTCTCTTGCTTAACCATTATATAAAATATGCACAACCACAATTTAATGGATCACCAACAAATTTGGTAGAACCAGGGAAATGAATTTGATCCAATATGTTACTTATCATGCAGAGGAAGCATAAACCATTTTTTTGTGTGCAGAGAATCCATTACAAATAGGGGTGAACTATGCATGATAAAACATATCTTGCATTGTTACTCACAAGAATACTCAAATTGCATATAACCATGGATTTGGGACACCTTCACTCAATGTGGATAGGCTTATATACTCCTCTGTCCATCAACTTCGAGCAGGTTTTCTTCTTATCTCTCTATTATGCTCCTTCAATATTTTTCTCACCCTTCTCCTCTCATATTTGGTTCTCGGTTTTCACTACATCCTTCATTGTTTTAATAGGATCCCTTGGGAAGGAAAACCATCAAAGTCTTTCATTTCACTTTCCCATTATGCGAGAAGAAAAAATAAAATGAAATAAAATAAAACATGTTTATCTACAAACTTTACAAATGTTTGTCAAAGATCTTATTCAAATAACACCTCCCCATTTGAAGGATTTTGGTCCCAAGAAGTTGGACCATTAAGGAGATAGAATCACAAGTCCTTCATTTTCCTCTGCATATCCACCAATCCATTGTCAACGAAGGTGCTTTGTCTCCTACTGGTCTATCCTTGTTTTGTTGCTAGATGGTTATTCTCTTTCTCTCTTGACGTTCTTTGAAAAGGTATTCCTTTCCACCCTTGACCAAGAGGTACTTGTTTTCTCTCCTGTAGAAGGTACCATCCCTATCCCACAAGTAGGGATACCCAACATCACTCCACAGACATCCAATGGTGAAAAATCACATTCTACCTCATCAACATAGATGACATTAATCAAAATTTTGATTTTACATCTTTGAGTGATTCTCATAACAATTTTCCCTTAAAACCATACTAGTGAACTTGGATGCATTATATTGTATGTTTCTACACCAAGCTCATAAACCAATGTTTTGGAAACTAGATTACATTGACAACCATTATCAAACAAGGAATTTACCTTACATTTCTTCAGTTGAACTTTGATTATGAATAGCACATGTTTATCTCCACTCACCTTTGGTAGTTTCAATTTGGTCCAAACTACTGCTTCGTTGAGATCATATGTGCTTTCTAATGCTTCTTCTTTTGTCTTAGTAACTTCCTTTGATTTACCCTTGGACTTAAGCCACTTTGGACACAATTCTGGACTAAGTTTCCAAAAATTATGTAATGTGTGTCCATCGACATCACAATGTTTGAAATTCCTATTAGGATCCCTCCTTTTCTTGGTTTTTACTTCCATATTCTTGTCTCTTGTCTTGTTGGTTTCTTCTTCGCCCATGTGTTGTTGTCCTTTCCTAGATTCCAACTCAATGTACAAAACCTTATTGTTAGCCTCATCTATGATTTTCACAGAATGAAGCTACAATTGTCTTTGGATATCGATAAAAATTTCTCCAAGGTACTTCATCACCACTCCTCACTCTTCCACAAAGATACCCAACCAAATGGCATGCGTCCTCAACTCAAAAGTGTATTATTGCACTCCTTGTCCATGTTCTTATTGAAGGTACTTCCACTTCATGAGCTGCTCCTCTTCATAACCTGTGGGATAGAACTATGAATTCAATAATGCCTTGAAGTCCTTCCATTTCATCACCATGGGATTCTTTCTATTCTCAAAGCATCCACATAAATATCCCACCATAGCAAAGCATATCCATTCATTTTTGAGAAGGAAAAGGATATATGTTTTGTTTCTTGGATTTGATAAATATCGAAGTAAACTTATGATTGTTTTAACCATCTATTCAAGGCTTCAACATAATTTTGTCCATAAAACATGGGTATTTCAAGCTTCGCTTCAACCTTGAAAGGAATACTAGAAGATGAAGAAAATTTGTTGTCATTACCTGAGTTTCCAAGTGTCTCAACTTTGGGGCCTTTTTGACGAGCCTTGTGACGGGTGCCTAAAATGGCATAATTTTAACACCCATTTAAACCATTTTGCTTATCATTTTACGTTAATAACTTTCCCTTTTTATACTTTCATTATCTATTTCACCTCATTTTTCACCAAAGGCATGAATCCTACCCTATACACCATTATTATATTATTTTTTTCATAATTCTTAGGAAGGAACTCGTTACTATCATCCACTAACAGTGATACAAAAAAATCTAGTAGCTGCAACACTCCAAGTAGTTGCAACATCTCTCTGTTGCAACTCCAAGTTGTTACTATTTCATAAGAAAAGAAAGTTGTTGTAATTCTAGGTGCAAAACCAAGCTGTTGCAACTCATGGTGCATCTGTGTTTGCTACAATTCCAGAAAAAAAAGTTACAACTGCAAGCATGATTTTCATGATGCGACTCTAGAAATAGCTCACCTACCCAGAGTTCGACAATGTAGCTAAAAATTGGGAGCCAACAATTGGGAATAAATCTCCTCAAGTGAAGGTGACATAAGAAAAATAGGCAACTACAGAAATCAGTTACCTTTCGAGTTATCATATGACTGTAATTGAAAGAATTGTTGTAACCGGATGAACATCTAGATTATCATGGCTATCCATATGTTGTTTGTATAAGTTTAGAACAATAGTCATATTGTATAAAATCATCAACTCCCCAATATTTGAGGGGAGGAAATTATTCCAACAATTACATTTTTATGTTATTGTATCTTTTCAAGCTATAAAAATATAATTTTGGTTATGGCTTTCTAGTTGCATGTTGATGTATTGATTGATCATGTGACTTTTTTTTGTAGCCCAGTACCTCGCCTAAGGGGGTAGGGCCCCCTCCTTATTTAGGTACTTCCTATAAAAATAGTGTTAGAATTAACATTTTACTTATGTTCAGTTGTTCTATTGATTAGCTACTTCCAATTGCTATCATTCCAGGTCCATAAATTTATTCACATGTTGTGTATGCTTTCTTTTTTGTTGTTGTTATAGAATCATAGTACAGTTCTTGTATTTCATAATTATTTTTCAGTCTGTTGTGATTCCCAATTTACATAACAATGTTATAATTTATTAGTGGTTTGGTTTTCTAAGTTCATCATCTCATAACGTCACAACCGTTCTTCACTTTTCATTGCTAGAAAATGCATCTCTTCAAGTTTTGGTTATAACAGAATTCAGTTGTTGCAATTGGCATTTTTGTAACTCAGTTAGATTTCTTTTTTTGTTGCATCTTTGTTGTTGCAACTCATGTTGCTACAACTCTGCTTCCAACTGCACTTAGTGTGTTTATTGTCTAATTCTCTTTAGGATTAGTCTTTAAAATTTTGGATTGATGTTATTGGATTGATATTATTAGATTAATATTAAATGAACAAACACTTACTTGTTGCGACAACACAAGACCATCTTTATACTCAAACAAGTCACCAATATATCATAATCACAAGTTTCATTTCTGCAAGTGTGATTCCAATTTCCACAAGTGTGATTTTAATTCCTGCAAGTGTGATTTCAGTTTTCGCAAGTGTGATTTCAATTTCCGGAAGTGTGATTTTAATTCCTGCAAGTGTGATTTCAATTTCCATAAGAGTGATTTCAATTCCTCCAAGAGTGATTTCAGTTCCTCCAAGAGTGATTTCAATTTTTGTAAGTGTCATTTAAATTCTCGCAAGTGTGATTTCAAATCTCGCAAGTGTGATTTCAATTCTTGCAAGTGTACTTTAATTTCTACGAAGCAACTTAAGCCTCATAATCGGTTGGTGACTTAACTAAAATATTATGAGACTTTGAATTTTGACATTGAAGTGCTACAACTCCATGTTCAAAACAACACTTTTCTTTCATAGATTGTGCATGATAGTTTGCAAGTTCCATATGAGCCTCATATTGTTAATTAAATGTACAACACTTCATTTTATTACTAATTTAATTAGAAATTAATTGAAAGGTCCATCATTTTTTGGTGTCGTTGTCGAGGAACTGTCAAAAGAAAGTAGTGTTATTTAAATTGTATGGATTTTTCTTTATTTCATTAGAATAAATGTTATGATTTCTTTTCAGTAATTTGTAGGATTATTTTCTAAGTCTTTTCTATGCCAAAATATTGAGATTAGCAAGGTATATTTATTATCTCTCCCCAAAACCCCCAAAAATCTAATAGTGTAGGTCAATCACAAAATGGGAAGGAGCAACATCAATCGAATTACTTATCACCCACAACAAGTTCCCTTTCCAAAAATCAACCTCGAGTATATCCTCAAGTATTAGAGAATGTGGAAGGATCTATGTACACTAAAATCTCATTGTCATAGGATTATATCAATGAGCAATATCATTCCAAAGAGTTCCTTTTTTTTCAGAGGCACCTTTCGAAGCAGAGGAAAACCCTTGGAAATAAATGGTACATGAAGTTGTCAAAGATGAACCCATGACTTTCATATTCCCAATCAAAGAAACTGATGAAGAGATCAAGATGAAGAACATCCCTCATTCTTCCTTGCCAAACGTTCATGGGCTATCTAAAGAAGATCTTGATACCTTCATTTTTTAGTTTGATGTACTTTGTAGAAGCTACAACTATGTGACAGACACCAAGAAATTGAAGCTCTTTCCTACCACACTTAAGAAAGTTACGTTACGATGGTTCATGGGCCTTGGAACAGATAAAATCTTCTCATGGAATTAGATGACAAAGAAATTTATGGAAAAATACCAAGACTATTTCAAAGACAAGGAAAGAACGGATAAAGTCTTGAAAATGATGTAGCATAAAGATGAGAGCTTGGAAGAATATTTCAAGTGATTGACTTACAATCTACAAAGGGAAAGGAAAGGAGACTTGGCTCCTCAAACGTGACATGTATTATTTCTAAGAAGAATCTGAGATGATTGTATAGAATGTTGGACATTTGGTTGTCATTGATTTCATCTCTTAGAGCATTCGAGATACCCCATAGTTGTGGTCAATATGTATGGCGAGTTAGTTGTCATTGATGTTAAAAATAGTGGTTGATGTTAGAAAATGTGATGGGTGAATTTGATGAAGTATACACGAAGCCCTAGAGGTGTGGTCATGAGACCTAAATTTGATCAAGGAATAAGGACATGAAGGAAAATGAAAATGTAGGTAACACACTCATACATGGATAGTCCTGTTCATGTCATTTACGATGATAGGTGGTATGCAATTCGGTTCCTCACAGTTGAGGAGTTATGGACTTGTGAAGTTACAATCCCCAAGGAATGGTCAAGAATCCCATAGTTGGTTACAATTCTTTAATGAAACGGTAGTGGTTGCAACAAGAAAATTCAAGAATCCCCTAAGATTAAGGAAAGATGTTATCCACCAAAAGTATAAATACACCTCAAGGAGTCATTCACAAGTACATTTACATACACATTCATTGAATGTCCATCTTGTGAGAAGTGTGGGAGTCCCAGGATTATAGAGGAGATCTAGGGTTTTCTGTAAAAACCCTAATTAAGAAGGACCTCGGGGGTTATCTTGAGGATGTTAGGCGAAGCACTTCTGTGGGTTTCATAGTGCTCATCACACGAGGCCCTACGTGACAGGTAGTCTTTGTCCAACGAGGATAAGACATGAGTGAAGGAAGATGTTAGTGATAGGTTGTTGAGGACTAAGATAAAGATACAGGTCTGTGTATCAGGATTATAGGCACCAGGTCAGTTACAAATGTAAATTTATGTTATTCAATGTGTTATGAGGTTGCATCTTGGTGATATTGAGGAACATTATTAAGGGATACATTTGTGAGTTTTGGTATATACCTTGAGGAGAATCTTGGATGTATGGTACATGTTAGTTGAGGTATATTTGTTGAGGTACATTCTTGGTGCATATCCTAGATATATTGGCACATGGTATACACTTGAGCCACATGGTTTGAGGTATATCTTGGTTAATTGTCGATGATGTGATGGTTATTCCTTTGGTATCTTGTTAAGGCATTGGTATATGGTTGAGGAACATATTTGGTGCTTTATATGATGTATATTCTTGGTACATGTATGAGGTGCATGTCTTGGTGATGTTGGTACATGTTGAGGTAAACCTTGGTGATTAGAATCACATCTTAGTTATTTTGGTAATTTGGTATTGTGGCTATCTTGGTTACTCTTAAGGTACTTCATTAATGATATCTTATTATATGGTGCATGGTTGATGCACGGTTTGGTACAGGTGTTGGTGCATTGTTGATGCATCGTTTGGTACAGGTTTTGGTGCATGGTTGATGCACGGTTTGGTATAGGTGTTGGTGCATGATTGATATAGGTTGATGTACATGGTTTGGTGATGTTATCCATGTGAGAGGATTTGTTGACAATGACAAGTTGATGTGAAAGGTTGAGAGTGAAAATTTGATGTGACAGTGGTAGTGATAGTGGCAGTGAAAGTGGAAGTCAAAGTGACAGTGGCAGTGGAATTGATAGTGGCAGTGATTGTGGTAGTGATAGTTGGTCTGCATTTTTATTTTAGGGTGGAAATCCATTGCAAGAAAAGGGGGTTGTAGCCTCCTTCCAATTGGTGCCGAAGAACATAGGGATTTGGAGATTCCTTTAGGTTGGAGTCTAAGAATAAGAGGGTTATAGCATCCTTCTGATTGGATACAGAGAACATAGGAAGTTGGAACTTCCTTTAGGTTGGAGCCTGCAAATTAGGGGGTTTTATCCTCCTTCTTGTTGGAGCCAGAGAATTCAGGGAGTTGAAGATTCCTTCAGGTTGGATTCTATAAATAGAGTGTTGGAGTCTCCTTCCAATTGTAGCTAGAGAATTGGGAAGTTGTTTCTTCCAATGAATGTATTCTTTGATATATAATAAATTGTTCTGTGGTTTTCTCCCATTTGGGTTTCCACATAAATTTTGGTGTACTGTGTATTTTTTTGTTATGTTGTTGATGTGATGTTTCTTATGTTTATATTCTCATGATATATTGAATGAAATCATAGATGATACATTGATTGGTGGACATAGTGTCATTAAAGTGTTTTCATTGATGTCGAACCGTATAAAAATATGCAAAGTTCATGTCAAACAAATATATGCAATATGAAAGTACATAGAGATTAAAAATATCAGGAGGGTTAGCGACTGAAGATCAGAAGCTCATAAGAGATGATACACATGAAAATCAGAAGGGAAAGCGCAAGATCAATGACATGGATGGATTGCAGAGAGAAAAAGGAGAATTAAACAATGTGTTATTTCCAATCCCGCAATTAGTCTAGTTCGTTAGATTACAAGAGAAGGATCATTGGAGGACTAGTCAACAATTAGATCAAATTAGGACCACTGCATACGCAAGTGCCCGATCAATGGAAGAGATTGATTTCGGAGAACAAAGGGAGAATTAAACTATACATTATTTCCAATCCCTCAATTATTCTATATCATCAAATGTCATTGTTTCAAAGATAAACGACTGTGGTTGACTCACCAATAATCAAACAACTTCAATTGTGGAGTTTGGGCGATGAATTAAACCACTCACAAGTTATGGTTTCACAATCCACATCGACTGTTGGATCAATTTAATTTGAAGAATAGGATAAGTAAAGATGAAGACCGTATGATATGAAGTCCCAAAGTAAATGAGGATCGTCCGATCTATTCAGAGCATGCCAAGGTAGCAGTGGTCAACTTCAGCACTGACCACTTTGGGAGAAAATGGGTTGAGAACAAGTAATATCACTCAAATGTCGAAGTACCGAAGCAAATGTGAACCATTTGATATGAAGAACACTTCGGGAGATATCAGGACCATCAGATCATGTTTAGTGGAAGGATAGAGTAAGCCACAAATGTCCCAAAATAGACGTAAGTTGTCTGATCTAAGGAAACACTTCAAAAGATATCTTGACTGTCATATTGATGAAAGTAGAAAGATAGGATAAGCAAGGCCAAAGGCCCAAAATCCTGAATATCTGAATTCACGATAGTCATTGGTTCCTGTTAATCACTTTTGGGTTAAAAATGACCATTGGATGAAGTCAAGTTACTCGAGTTTGACATTTTAGGGAATCTCACTTCGGGAGAACTAAGATGTGGAGAAATCAAATTACCCGAAGTCCCGAAGGCCAAAGTCCTGAATTGGATATGAGTCGCTCGATCAGTGGAACACTTCGGAATGTATCTTGACCATTAGATCAAAGAAAAGAACATGTTCCATATGAAGAGATCTACGTCAACAAAGACAAATGGTGTAATCAGATGATGACAAGTGTCAAGGTCCCTTATGTACTTTAATAATACATAAGCCACGAATCCAGGTGACACGTGGAAGCCACTCAGGAAGTGCCAAGTCAACAAGTGATGTCATCAAGTTACGTCACTCCAGGAGTTTTTACTTCGGGAGTTTCACCACTAGAAAATGCCCTATGTCCCAAAGTCCCGAAGTGAACATAAGTCATATGATCTAAAGAATACTTTGGTAGCATTCTCAACCATTTAATATTATGGAGATACCTCTGTTATATAGGAGATTTGTGAATAGGTTGGAAGTCGCAAAGGACGAAGTCCTGAATTCCCAAAGTAAACGAGAATCATCCATCTCTTCATGGAAAGTAAAAAAGTGACCATTGATTTTATTATGTGATCAAGAAATCACTTGGCCTAGGGCCTGGTCACTACATGTGGTCATATGGAATAAAATAAATAAAGGTAAAATATAATACATCACTTAAGTTGATAAGCTTATGGTTTTGCATTGTTGGTCATATGAAAATGGTTTGAAGGAAGCGCCTCTGCAGAACTCGATTTCTGCAATAGTTGTAGAGTTATGGAACTAAGTTAAATGAAATCAATCCATATCTATTAAATCATTTTTCATTAAATTGAAAGGGCTTCTCGATAATATTTGGATAAATAAAAACAAATGATATTATTGTTAAATCAAGGGGTGTGATGGTCCAAAAAAAGGGACACAATGTTTCATCGATCACACTAGTTGGAAGAATATATAAACGAGAAAGAGTGGTGAGAACAAAGTGTCTCTGCAATCCATTGAAGAAGATCAAAATAGAAGTAGAGTCCAAGATGAAGAATTGTTATTTCTATGGTGCCTGACAATGTCTTATTGAAGATCAAGAACAAAAGGAGACAGAGAAGTTATGCAATCCAGTGTATGATACAAAAGTTTTCCAGATTCAGAAATTAATGGTGGTTGGGTGGAGAAAGGGTAGGTTGGAGCCTACAGGGGAGTAGGTGCTTCCTTTTCAGTTGTAGCTGACTAAACAGGGGGTCGAAGCCTCCTACCTATTGGTGCTAGTGAAAAAAGGGAGTAGGTGCTTCCTTGTCATTTGCAGTTGACTAAACAGGGGGTTGAAGCCTCCTACCAGTTGGTGCTAGTGAACAAAGGTGTGGGTGCATCCTAATGAGTTGGTGTTGATCCAAAAGGAAGAACATCTTCCTTCTATGTAACTTGTAAAAAGAGAATTTTGCAGTTAATAGAAAAGTGTTTGTGGTTTTCCCAATTGGGCTCCATGATAAATATTATGTTAAATTATTGGTTTCATTAATAAAAGAAAAAATTATAAAATTATTATGTCACTGATTCACCCCCCCTCTTAGTGACAAGGTCTGGTCCATCAATTGGAATCAGAGTGGGTATCTTCACTAAGGTTTTAAATCACTTGAAGAGAAATATACATCATGATGGATCAACAATTGAAGATGTCATAAAAAATCCCCCTATTTGATGGTGAAGACTATGTTTTCTAGAGTGTTAGAATAAAAATCTATTTGATGTCCATTGGACTGGAAGTATGGACATTAGTTGAAAAAGGATATGATGTTCCAAAAGTCACTCCAACAGAAGAAGAAGACAAGAATAAATTTTGGGAACACGCAAAGTATTTAAACACACTACAAGATGGACTGAGTAAGAAGATCCTTTCTAAAGTACTAAACTATCAAAATGAAAAACAACTATGCGACAAATTGGAAACTATATATACAGGATATTCCAAGGTAAAGAGCGACAAACTTCAGGCTCTCAAAGTACAATGTGAAGGTCTAAAAATGAAGGATGAAGAAAATATCTCAGAGTACTTCGAAAGAGTTAATAATATTATTAGTGCAATCAGAGGTTTGGGAGTAGAAGTGTCATACAATCAACTAGTTTAAAAAATACTAAGAACACTACCTATGCTATACAATCCTAAAGTGTCCACTCTTGAAGATCGAGAGAATCTAAATAAACTCACCATAGATGAATTGTGTTGAATGCTCACAGACGATGAGTTAAGATTAGGTCATGAAAACCTCCCACAAGGAGAGGCAACCTTCAAGGTGCTCAAGAAAAAAAAAACTCAAAAGAAAAAGCCTCAATCCAACCATCAGGAAGAATCTGATGTAGAAGAAGCCAATTTTATTAAAAAACTTCAGAAAGGATCAGGGAAGTAAAAAGGCAAGCTTCCTTTCAAATGTTTTAATTGTGGAAAGGTTGGCCATTTTTTTTGCAGGTTTCCCTATCCCAAGGAGGACCCTGAAAATGAAGAAGAAAAAAATAAACAATACAAGAAGAAGGAAAAACCCAACTACAATAAAAAAAATTACAAAGGGAAAAATATTTTTTACTCAAAAGAAGAAAACAATAGTTCATTAGAGTCTAGTGACAATGATGATGATGAAGTCCTTTTTCTAGGTATTGAAAAGCCTAATGAGATAGAAGAAATTGAGCATGATGAAGAGTCAAAAGTTGAAGCAGAGGTTAATATGGAAGGAGAACTTCTCAGTTCCTTGGATGAATTAAGAAGATACAAAACCAGATATAGATAGCTGAAAAGTTTTGTAGTTGAACAAAAGGAAAGACATGAACAGAAAGAAAAAGAGATGGAGAAACTCATGAGCAACCTGAAAAACCAAATCCTAGAAGCAAATAGGATGGAAGAAAGTCTTGAAAAGTCTCTTAAAGAGAAACAAATAACATGTGAAAGAATGGAGGAAGAAATAGTTCACCTAAGAAAAGCACTTGATGCAAAACTCATTCAAACAAGATATGAAAATATCTCTAAAATATTAGATAAGATTATTACCACACAAAGGGATTCAAGTAACAAAAATGGAGTAGGTTATTCTCAAGAAGAAAAACAAGATCTTATGCAGTTCCTCTCCTCAGTACATTCAAGAAGAAAGATGAAGAAAAGACAAGTAATGATCAGAATTCTAGAGGACTACTTCCACCCATCAAGAAGGAATATAAGACATCACCAAAGAAGGTTGATCAAAACATGTATCCTCACATTTTCTTTGTTTATTTCTTTACATGCTCTAATATCAGACACAAAGCTATGAATTATAGAGCATATGGAAGGAAAAACTTGAGGGTTAAGAACTATAATCTTAAAGATAACCCAACAGTAAATCAAGTTAAAAGAAGAAACTATAAATCCTTTGCACCTCTACAAGAAGGGAACCCAGAATGCTTCAGATGTCATAATTATGGACATAAAGATAGTAGTTTCAAATTAATGGAAGTCTCAGAAAAACAAAAATTCATTAGAGAGAAAAAGAAGCTTTGGAAATAAAAAACATCAAAAGAAGAATGTCTCATTGCCTTGAAATCCCAAGATAAAGAATATCTCTAGTATGTTGACAGTGGGTGCTCAAAACATGTGACAGGAAACAAGGACAAGTTTTTAAACTTAAAAAAATAAAAGGGAAAAGTTACATTTGGTGACAATACTTCAGGTAACATACTTGGGAAAGGCACTATGAGTTTGGGAAAAAACAAAGCCAAGGATGTGTTTCTTATTGAAAAATTGAAACCTAGCCTATTAAGTGTCAGCCAAAATTGTGATCAGGGGAACATTTTCATCTTTCATTCCCCAAAATGTGAGATTAGGAGAGAGGAATCAGGAAAATTAGTTGGTACTGCTCCTAGAACTCCCGAGAATGTATATATACTAAATACAAAATTGAATGAGGAGTGTCATATAAATTTAGTAGATGAAATTTGGCTATGGAATAAAAGGTTGGGGCAAATTAACTTTGACAATTTAATGAAGGTTAACAATCTTGGTGCAGTAAGAAACTTTCCAAATATCATAAAGCCCTCAAATCCTATGTGTAGACACTGTCAACTAGGGAAGAAAACTAGAATAAAAAGACAATTTTATGCTTCCAGAACACCTCAGCAAAATGGGATTGTTGAGAGAAGGAATAGAACAGTCCAAGAAGATGCAAGGACTATGCTCAATGAAGAAAAATTATTTGATGAATATTGGAGGGAAGTTGTAAGCACAACAATATACATATTGAATAGAGGTCAACTCAGGATTAAAAGTAATAAGACTCCTTATGAACTATGGTGTGGAAGAGCACCTTTGATAAAATACTTCAAGGTCTTTGGAAGAAAGTGTTAAATCAAAGGACTTGATGAGAATATCAGAAAATTTGATGCTAGATCTGATGAAGGTATCTTTCTTGGATATGCTTCTACCAAGAAAGCATACAAATGCTACAATATTAGATTACATAAGATTATTGAGAGTGCATAGGTCAAGGTGGATGATTTAAAAACAATAAGGATCAAACATCAAGAGAAGATGATGATGAGACAGTTGACACACAAGCAGCAAAAGAAGAAGAAGATAAAGAAGAAAAGTAAGATGATGATATGGATACTAGTGAAGATGAGGAAGATATTCAAGAAGAAGAGATAAGATAAGAATCCCCAAGAAGAGACACAAAGACACCCTCAAGAATGACTTAAAGGAATCATCTTGAGGAACTAATTATTGGAAATAAAAGCGATGGAGTGCATACAATAAGACAACTGTTGTATTAGAAAAAAATAGCACTTTTGTCACATATTGAGCCCAACTCAATCAAAGAGGCATGTAAAGATGAAAATTGGGTCAATTCTATGAATGAAGAATTGGACTAGATTGAAACAAATCGAACTTGGGAACTAGTTCCAAGTCCAAAAAATAAAAATGTCATTGGAACTAAATGGGTGTATAAAAGAAAAATGGATGAGAATGGGAAAGTAATCAAGAACAAATCCAGATTGGTGTGTAAAGGGTATTCTTAGGTGGAAGGGGTAGACTTTGAAGAAACCTTTGCACCTGTGGTCGGATTTGAGGCAATTAGGATGTTCTTAGCCTTTGCCAGCTACATAAAATTTAAAGTATACCAAATGGATGTCAAGTCATCATTTCTCAATGGAAACTTAGAAGAGGAAGTCTATATTGAGAAACCATAATTATTTCATTTAACTAACAAAGGAGACTATGTTTGTAAACTAAAGAAAACACTCTATGGGATAAAACAAGCACCCAGAGCATGGTATGAAAGGATAGATTTCTATTTACAAGAACAAGGCCTCAAAAGAGGATCAACAAACAACAATATTTATTGTAAAATTGTTGGTAATAATGTGATTATTGTGGAAGTATATCTTGATGATATTATATTTGGCAGTGATGATGAAAAAATGAGTAAGGAATTTGCTAGAAGGATGCAACAAGAATTTGAAATGTCCTTGCTTGGTGAACTGGATTTATTTCTTGGATTACAAATAATACAATCCAAAAGAGAATTCTTTATCCATCAGTCCAAGTATGTTAAGATATGCTTAAGAAATTCCAGTTAGAGGATTGCAAATCGGTTACTACACCTATGAAAGTTGGATGCAAACTAATCAAAGAATATGAGTCCAAAGCTGTATATCCAAAACACTACAGATGAATGATTCGAAGTTTACTCTATGTAACAGCTTCCAGACCTAATTTCAAGCAAGTTGTTAGGATGGTGGCTAGATTCCAAGAAACACCAAAAGAGAGCCATGTTCAAGATGTGAAAAGAATCTTTAGGTATTTGAAAGGAACCATAGATCTTGGTTTGTGGTACCCTTGCAAGGATTCATTCACTTTAAAAGCCTATTTAGATGCAAATTGAGAAGGTTGTGTAGATGACAAAAAAAGTATAAGTGGAGGAGCATTCTTCTTGGGAGAATCATTGGTAGATTGGATAAGCAAGAAACACTCCTCAATTTATCTTTCTAGCACTGAAGTTGAGTATATTGCAGCAACTGAATGTTTCACACAAGTGGAATGGATGAAGCAAACCTTACAAGACATAAAAATAGTGTTTGAAGAACCTACTACTATATACTGTGATAATACAAGCGTTATAAGTCTCTCCAAGAACCCTGTCCAACAGTCCAAATAAAAACACATTCCCATAAAATACCACTATCTAAGAGATCAGGCTGAAAATAAGAACATTAAATTGGAATATTTTCCAACACAAGAACAGGTGGTATATATTTTCACTAAACCCTTAAGAAGAGATGTATTTGAATATCTCAGGAAAATATTGGGAGAAATCCCTCTTCCAATCTAATTTCTCAAGAAAATAATGCATCAATTGGCACAAATTCAGGGGGAGACAACAATCAATGTTAGGATAATTCATTCAGTTATTACATGAAAAGTATGATTCTAGGAGGAGTTACCTGAGTTCAGGTTCTGGTTATAACGATAAGACAGACAAAACATTACCATAGGGGAAGAAACCATTTGTCATTGATGTCAAAGGGGGAGAGTAACTTTAGAAGAGAGAAGCATCATCACAGGGGGAGATTGTGTATGAAATTGGTGTGTTGCCATAAATGACAAAGGGGGAGATTGTTGGACATAGTGTCACTAATGTGTTGTCATTGATGTCAAATAGTATAACAATATGCAAAGTTTAGTTCAAAGAAATATATGCAATATGATAGTACGCAGAGATTAAAAATCTCAAGACGGTTAGTGACTGAAGATCAAAATATCATAAGAGATGATGCACATGAAACTCAGAAGGGAAAGTGCCATATCAACAACAGGGATGGATTGCAGAGAGCAAAGGAGAATTAAAAAATGTGTTATTCCCAATCCTAAAATTAGTCTAGACCATCATATTACAAGATAAGGATCATTGGAGGAATAGTCAACGATCAGATCAAATTAGGACCGTTGGATACGCAAGCACCATATCAGTAGCAGGGATTGATTACAGAGCACGAAGGGAGAATTAAAATATACGTTATTCCCAATTCTGCAATTATTCTAGATCATCAAATCTCATCAATTCAAAGATCAACAATTGTGGTTGACTCACAAAAAATTGCACAACTTCAATTGCAGAGTTTGGGTGACGAATTAAACCACTCGTAAGTTATGGTTCCAAAATCCACATCGAATATTGGATCAAGTTAAGTGGAAGTATAGGATAATTAAAGATGAACATCATCTGATACAAAGTCCCAAAGTAAATGAGGATCGTCCAATCTATTCAGAGTGCACCAAGGTAGCAGTTTTCAAATTCGACGCTAACCACTTCAGGAGAAAAAGGGTTGAGAACAAGTAATATCACCTAAATGCTGAAGTAACGAAGCAAATGTGAACTGTCTGATATGAGGAACACTTTGTGAGATATCAGGACCATCAGATCATGTTTAGTGGAAGGATAGAGTAAGCCACAAATGTCCCGAAATAGACATAAGTCGTGTGATATGAGGAAACACTTTGAAATATATCCTGACCATCAAATCGAGGAAAGTAGAAGGATAGGATAAGCAAGGCCAAACGCCCAAAATACCAAATAGTTGAATTCCCGACAACCGGTGGATCTTGTTAAGCCTTTTTGGGTTAAAAAATGACCATTGGATGAAGTCAAGTTACTCGAGGTTTACACTTTGGGAGAAATGGGAAGTGGAGAAATCAAATTACCCAAAGTCCCGAAGTGGATATGAGTTGTTAGATCAGTGGAAAACTTCGGAAAGTATCCTGACCATTAGATCAAATAAAAGAACATGTGCCATATGAAGAGATCTACATTAGCAAGGACATGTGGCATAATCAGATGATGAAAAGTGTCAAGATCCCATATGTACTTTAATCATACGTAAGCCACAAATCTAGGTGACATGTGGAATCCACTCAGGAAGTGCCACATCAACAAGTGACATCATCAAGTTACGTCACTTTGGGAGTTTTTACTTCCGGAGTTTTGCCACCAGTAAATACCCTATGTCTCGAAGCCCTGAAGGCCGAAGTCTCGAAGTGGACATAAGTTGTCCGATTTGAAGAATACTTCAGGAGAATTCCCAACCGTTTAATATTATGGACACACATCTTTTATTTGGGAGATTTGTGAAGAGGTTGGAAGTCATGAAGGACAAAGTCCCGAATTCCCGAAGTAAACTAGAATCATACATCTCTTCATGGAAAGTAAAAATGTGATCGTTGATTTTATTATGTGATCAATCACTCACTTGGTCTAGCATCTGGTCACCACCTATGGTCATATGAAATAAAATAAATAATTAGGTAAAAGATAACACATCGCTTAAGTTGATAAGCCCATGGTTTTGTGTTGTCAGTCATATGAAAATGGTTTGAAGGAAGCGCCTATACAGAACTTGATTTTTGCAATATTTGCAGATTTATGGAACTAAGTTAAATGAAATCAATCCATACCTGTGATCGATTAATGAAAATAACTTTTCATTAAATTGAAAGGGCTTCTCGATAATATTTGGATAAAGAAAACCAAACTAGATTATTGTTAAATGAAGGGGTATGATGGTCCATACAAAGGGACACAATGTTTCATAGCTCAGACCAGTTGGAAGAATATATAAACAAGAAAGAGTGGTGAGAAGAAAGTGTCTCCGCAATCCATTGAAGAAGATTAAAATAGAAGCAGAGTCCAAGATGAAGAACTGTTAGTCTTAAGGTGCATGTCAATGTCTTATTGAAGATCAAGAAAAGAAGGAGACATAGCAGTTATGCAATCCAGTGTATGATACAGAACTTTTCCAGATTCATAAATTAAGGGTGGTTGGGTGGAGCAAGGGAAGGTTGGAGCCTACAGGGGAGTAGGTTCCTCCTTGTCAGTTGCAGCTGACTAAACAGGGGGTCGAAGCCTCCTACCAATTAGTGCTAGTGAACAAAGGGGGTAGGTGCTTCCTTGTTAGTTGAAACTGACTAAATAGGGCGTCAAAGCCTCCTACCAGTTGGTGTTGGTGAACAAGGGTGTGGGTGCATTCTGATCAGTTGGTGCTAATCCAAAAGTAAGAACATCTTCCTTCTATGTAACTTATAAAAATAGAATTTTGCAGTTAATAGAAAAGTGTTTGTGGTTTTCCCAATTGCGTTCCATGATAAATATTTTGTTAAATTATTGATTGGATTAATAGAAGAAAAATCGATAAAATTATTTTGTAATTGATTAACCCCACCCTCTCAGTCACAAGGTCTCATCCTTCATTAATGATATATTTATGATAGTATTGAAGTTTATATATTGTGGTTTAAATTGGTAAAAGTGATAATACTGATTCACCCCCCTCTCAATATTCCAAAAATTAGTGTCAGAGAAAGGTTCATTCAACAAATTGTTGGACACAAAGATCACACTGAGAGGGGGGGTGAATCAGTGTGAGGGATATTTTTAAACTTCTCACAAAACTTTAGTCAGCAATCACCATTCAAAATATCATTACTTATTAATTCCATTCATAATTAGTTTCTTTCATGTAAATATATCTCAATTACATACATTAACGATAAATAGTTGTGCACCATCACAATAAAGAACACAAGGAACATTGGATATATGTTTAATTTTCCTTTGTATTATGGACTACAATCCTTGGGATTTTATCAACACCAACTGAAATAGAGCACCAACTCTCAATTCAAGACCCAACCTGCATATCTCAGCACCAACCAAGATGTGAGGAATCCAACCCTTAAGTACAAGACCCAACTTGTGGACATAAAGAAATATGTAAAAATGTACCAGCATTCTATACAATACAAATGCATCAACTATGCACAACCTATCACAACAACTTGCCACCTCAGTCTGTCTCATTGATATCAT
Organism: Picea engelmannii; assembly: GCA_009831015.1. Classification (NCBI taxonomy): domain Eukaryota; kingdom Viridiplantae; phylum Streptophyta; class Pinopsida; order Pinales; family Pinaceae; genus Picea; species Picea engelmannii. Next base: position 260,374 of record ML785562.1, read on the forward strand.
CATCCAAATATGATCTGTAACTCTGTAACATACCTGGTGTATTTGATCATAGACCTGCAAACCTTCCTTAACTTCAACAACAAGAAACTATTGTTATCAACAAAATTTACTTTAGTCTCACATGACTAATTTTTTAATAGTCAGAAACCCTAACTTGAAACAATCATAAATATGTACCTATAATGAATAAAGGTATGAAAATGGTACATAATGTTCTTTGGTGTCTTTTATGCAATTCCTCCGGGTTTCACTACTTGGAACCTCCCAGAAAATGAGTTATACCAAAAATGACATACTTTGTTGAATTTTGGCTTATTCTAGAGAGTGAACTTGTAGAGCATGCCCTGCATGGAATATTTTTTGTATGGATCAGAAAATCATACAAAATATATGACAGACTATAATATAACCAAAAATTTGGTCTTACAAAATTTGGATCTATTATGAATAAGTTATGACATTTTTACCCGAAACACCTATTTTAGACTAGTTTCTGGACAAGCCACAAACCCTATTTTGCACAGAGTGTAACTCCCAAAATACAATGACCCAAGAGATGAAATTTTATCACAGCTACTAGGATATGTTGTCTCAACATTCCCCAAATTTCTCTATTTGAACTATTCTATAAAAACAAATTATTGCGAAAACGGTGAGATGACCTCTAAATAACATACCTTATAAAGCATCATCAAAAGACTTTATCCTCCATTGAATTTCAGCCTTCTTTACTTCACCTTCCCTCTGAAATTCGCCTTAGATATATGTTTCTTACCTCATTCACTTGTAGATATTCAATATTCTCAATGGATAGTAATGGGATACTCTTGCTCTGTTATTTATACTCTCCAAGTAGCTTCCTCTAGAAGTATCCACTTAACCAATTTGTCCACTTAACCACTTTATCGACTTAGTCACTTTGTCCACTTAACCACTTTGTCCATTTAGCCACTTTTTCCACTTAACCAAATTTTTCCACTTAGTCACTTTGTCCACTTACCCACTTTGTCCACTAAACCACTTAACCACTTTATCCACAAATACTAAACTCTCCAATTCTAGTTGCAACTAATTTGTTTTTAATTGTTTTCTTGGTGCAACCACTTAACCCATGACTAACCACTTTGACTAGTCAACTTCTTATAGGATCTTCTAGAATAATTTGACTTCTTTGACCTTCTAGAGGCTTCTAGATAACTTGTGAGGGTTCTCCAACTTCACATGGCCATAACTCTCTAACCATGAGGAGTTATGTGACATTCCACTTATCACCAGAAATGACATGGCATATACTATCCATATGGAATAGTTTCTCTTGCACATTAACTGATATTCATTACATTATTCCTTAATCAAAATTGGGTTCCCTAACCAAACTATTGAGCTACCTCATCATTTTGATTTCACAAAGTGTCTTCTCGTGAGGGATTTCACCATAAGGGGACCACTTTGAGCACTTTATCCAAGAGAATATTCCCATGAGGTATTTAACCATAATGGGACCACTTTCGAGTTTATCCATTTGGTTATTCCTATCGACAGTGGCAAGACAATAATGACCAACCTTTACATCATCCCATCTATACATCAATCCATGACAATACATCACTATGACACCAGTTAACATTTTTTACATCAATTTCATCTATGAAAACATAGGACATCAATCAATACATCAATGATACTATGGCAAGACATCAATCATTTGACATCAATGAAAACATAATGTAGCAATATCCCCCTTTGGCATTGATGGAAATACCAACATTGATGTCAACACCCATCATTGATGGAAACATGTAGACATGACATTTCTCTTCATCAATAGTCATCTCAATCACATCAATGTGACTATCGCTCCCCCTTTGACATCAATGGAAAAGAGTAGTTCTCTCCTTGGGGTTTCTCCCCCTGCCTAAACTCTCCTTGGGGTTGCTCCCCTTGTCTTTATTCCTTTGAGTTTCCTTTGAATAATTTCTCCCCTTTTTAACAAGGGATATCACTCTGATGTAATGTTGAATACATATCACTCATGCTCCCCTTGTGACCATTTTTCCCCTTGGAAACATGCCTTTGTACTCTATCTCCAAGAATCTAACTCTCTATCTTGCATCTGATAAATCTTTTCTCCTAGAATCATGGAAAGAATAATGACTCCCCCTGTGGGTATGTCTCCCCCTACCTTCTATGCAAGATGAAAAATATTCTACGATTTTAATCTGCTTCTACTGCAAATGATACTTCTCAACCAGAACATATATCAACTGCTCAAGAATGATCTTCTCTTCCTATGATGATCCTTGGACCTATCAATGCATCAAACTTATGCCATACCATACATCATGAAGCAAAATATATGTCAACAATGAATATAGAATCATGAGAAAAACATCAACCATGTACATCATGTGCCATACTATGTGCCAACCATGCACAGCACCCATGTATATCAAACATGTACATCAATACCATAAAATATACCATAATATATCATCAATGGAGTGTATCAAGCATATGCCAAGAACATGTGCCAACTGTGTACCAACCATATGCCTCTACCAACATGCCAACTATGTGCCTCACACAAGTGTCATATCATGCATGATATGCCTCTACCATGAACCAAGTGCCAAAACCATGTATCTCAACCATCAATATATCAACCAAGCATCGTAACAAGTGTCTCAACTATATCATCCTATACATCATGTACCAAAGAAAGTGCATAAACCATGCACCAAACCTCAACAAGATGAACTACGATCAAGATGTGTTTCCATACATGTATTCCATATCAACCATAAACCATGTGCCAATCATATTGCTAGCAAGTGCCTCTAATAATGACTCAAATATGTACCAATCATGCATCAACTATAGATCAAACTATGACTCATCAATGATGTACAAGATAACCACCTCATCAACTTATCAACTACATGTCCCAATATGTAGCTCAACCACATGCCAAATGCATGCACCAAGACATCCAACAATTATGCCTCTAACATTACATCATATGATATATGAATGGAGCTCACATATGTACTAGCCATGTACCATGACAGATATGCCTAAAAAAACATTCACTACAACAAGTACTAAGCAACCAATAAAATATGTACTAAGAGTGTGCCTCAATAGATCAATGATATCTCTCTAGATAACATCAAATCAACATGAATTGTCCCATAAACAACATGCCATATCATCACTGACATAACCCACATTGTTCCTCAATAGTAAATGTCTCAATCCACACTCTAGGTTTAGTACCATGCATCCAAGATAAAATTTCAACACTCAACCATATGTCATCACCATACATACATCAAATAAACATGCCAACATATAATCATGAAAACCTGCAATAAACCATGTCATACCCTACAAAACAAAGTTATACCATCAAAGAATGTTGCAACTCATAGCCTTCTTTTCCAAGGACTTTACCATAGGTACGTGGCCTGTTCTATAGACAACTCGCGCATGTATGTGACCTTTCTATAGGTCACTACGCATATGTACGTGACTTCTCCCACAGGATCCCACATATTCTTTAGAAACAATCAATCTTGAGCTTTCCTCATGGATACCATTTTGTTATTGTTGTTCAGTCTTCTTCATCCACTTCTGAAGGTGTCCCAGCTTCTCATAACTTGAGCTCCGATCTTCCATGTTTTCAAAATTTTCTTCCTTCCTAGCTTCATGTGTTCTTCTTTTCATGCCATATTAAAAACTCCTCATGGACTGTCTTCTTGTGTTCCAAAAATCCTGGGATTTATGGTCAAACCCACTACAGCTCTAGCATCTCATGGTGTGACAATGAGCAGCAATGTGTCCCACTTGATTACATCTCCAACACCTTAGGGTGTTATGAAACCTTCCATTATATTTCCTTTCATAATGTTTGCAATCCAAATCTTTGTGACCATATTCATTACATGAGTATTAGTGACCATGAAAAACATTTTCATACCTTTTCTTTGGTGTCTCTCTTATGAATTTTCTTTGAGGTGTAAAGATGGCTTCTTGATGTCTTCCTTTCTTTGTTCTTTTGAAATTTTCCTTGATTTATGTATATGGTTGACTTACAACATTATTTACACCTTTTGAGAATGAAGGACTTACCTCATGCTTCTTAGAAGTGCTAGATTCAAGATGTATAGCTTCCTTCTTGTATCCAAGACCTTATTTATAATTTGGAGATCTTTGGCTATCTAGGATCTCATCCAAGATTGTTGAGTTGTTCATGAACGTGATGTCATTTTTTGACTTCTATACTTTCTTTATAATATCAACAACTTCATCTTCCAACTTATGGCATGACTCTTCCTTTTCATTTACTTGATTCTTCAATAGTTCCTCTATTCTTTTGTCTTCTTCAATTTTGGTATTAAGATTGACATTAACTTCAATACTTTTTCTAAGCTCGTCATCTACCTTCTTATTTTCTTCTATTTCATTCTTTAGTCTTTTGATCTCTTCTAATTAAGTCTTTTTACTTTCTTCTTGTTCTTTGAGAATTTTATTTAGTGCTATGGTATATCTTAGGTACTTTTCTAGGACTTCCTTGGTGTATTTTTCAAGATACTCAAAAGAAATTGAGTAATTTCCTATTTCACTGCTAACATCATCTAACTCAGATAAAAATTTATCTTTAAGATTCAACAAATATTCTTCTTCATCTATAGGATAACTGTCATCTGATTCTACACAAACTACTTCTAGATTTTCTTCTTCACTTGTAGAAAAACATTCAACATCGTCACACTTAGAATTATTGCAATTAGAGGATTTTGGAGATTCTTTACCTTCATTGTTCTTGATGGAATTGTCTTCGGTGTCTTCCTTTTTTCCTTGATATGTCTTCTCTAGCTTCAGCCATAGATCCTTGGCAAAAGCACATTGTCCCATTCTTTTTTTGACAAAACATGAGAGTCCATTGAAGATGGTCTTGAGAGTCAATGCATCATTCCTATTTTCTTCCTTTTGAGCTACAAAATTTGACTTATTCTTCAAGGGAACTAATCCACCAATAGTTTCTTTCCAAACACATGATCCTTTTGCTTTCAAATGCCCTTTCATTTCTATTATCCATGCTGAATAATTTATCTCATCAAATATTGGAACTTCATCCTCCATTTGTGTGTCAATGGATGTCCTCCAAGATTGTTAAGGCTTATAGGGAAGGCCCTCTATGATACCAATTGTTGGACACATTGATCACACTGAGAGGGGGGTTGAATTAGTGTGAGGGATATTTTTACACTTCTCACAAAACTTTAGTTAGAAATCATCATTCACAAAATCATTACTTATTAATTCCATCCATACATAGTTTATTTCATGTAAATATGTATCAATTGCATACATGAACAATAAAGAGCTATGCACCATCACAATAAAGAACACAAGGAACACTAGATATATGTATAAGTTTCTTTTGTATTATGGACTGCAATCCTTGGGGTTTTATCAACACCAACTAAAATATAACACCTAACCTACATATCTCATCACCAACTGATATGTGAGGCATCCAACCCTCAAGTACAAGACCCAACTTGTATATAGAAAGAAATATGTCAAACTGTACCAAAAATCTATACCAATACAAGTGCATCAACTATGCACAACCTATCACCTCAACCTGTCTGATCAATATCATCATCCAAATATGATATGTAACTATGTAACACACATGGTGTATGTGAGCATAAACTTTCAAAACTTCCTTAACTTCAACAACAAGAAACTAGCATTTTCATCAAACTTTACTTTAGTCTCACATGAATAATTTTGGATTAGTCAACAACCCTAATTTGAAACAATAATAACTCTATACCTGTGATGAATAAAGGTCTGAAAATGGTACAAAATGTTCTTCATTGTCTTGTCTGTAATTCCTCCAGGTTTCACTATTTGGAACCTCACATAAAATGAGTTATAACAAAAATTTCATACCTTGTTGAATTATGGCTTATTCTAGAGAGTGAACTTGTAGAGCATGCCCCGCATGGAATATTTTTTATGTGGATTTGAAAATCATAAAAAAAACACTAAATGCAATACTATAACAAATATATTTTTTCTTACTGAATTTGGATCTGTTATGAAGAAGTTATGACCTTTTTACCTGAAACACCTGTTTTAGACTAGTTTCAGGACTAGCCACAAACCCTTTTTTCCACGACGTGTAGTTCCCAGAATACAACGACCTGCAAGACAAAACATTTATCATATTTACTATAATATCGTTTCTCAACATCCCCCAGAGTTTGTTGTTTGAATCATTCTAGAAAAACGTTATTACAAAAATGGTGAGATGACTTATAAATAACATACCTTAGAAAGCATCATCAAAATACTTTATCCTCCCTTGAATTTCGGCATTCTTTACTTCACCTTACCTCTGAAATTCACATTATATATCCTTTGGTTACCTTATTTACTTTTAGATATTCAATATGCTCAATGGATACTACTGGGAGACCCTTTCTCACTTATTTATACTCTCCAAGTAGCTTCCTCTAGAAGTATCCACTTAACCACTTTGTCCACTTAACTAGTTTTTCCACTTAACCACTTTGTCCACTTAGCCAGTTTGTCCACTTAACCAACTTTTTCCACTTAGTCACATTGTCCAGTTAGCCACTTTGTCCACTTAACCACTTTATCCACAAATACTAAACTCTCCAATTCTAGTTGCAACTAATTTCTTTTTAATTCTTTTCTTGTTGCAACCACTTAACCCATGACTAACCACTTTGACTAGTGAACTTATTCTAGGATATTCTGGAATAATTTGAATTCTTTGACCTTCTAGAGGCTTCTTGATAACTCATGAGGATTATCCAACTTCACATGGACATAACTCTCTAACCGTGAGGAGTTATGTGATGTTCCACATATCACTAGATACAACATGGCATATACTATTCATATGGAATAATTTGTCTTTCAAATTCACTAATATTTATTACATTATTCCTTAATCAAACTTGGGTTCCCTAACCACACTGTAGGGCTACCTCACCATTTGGACTTTACAAAGCATTTGCCCATGAAGGATTTCACCATAAGGGGACCACTTTGAGAACTTTATCCAAGAGCAGCTTCCTGTGAGAGATTTCACCATAAGGGGACCACTTTGGATTTTATCCATTTGGTTATTCCTATCAACCATGACAAGACAATAATGACCAACCTTTACATTGTCCCATCTATACATCAATCCATGATAATACATCACTATGACACCAATTGACATATTTGACATCAATTTCATCTGTGAAAACATAGGACATCAATCAATACATCAATGATACTATAAAGAAACATAAACTCTTTGACATCAATGACAACATAATGCAACAAAAATAGTTTAAACATTGGAAGGAATATCATCGAGTACGCTATGTTAGGGGTACCGTGGTTTGATGGTCAGAATGGTCAGAGAAATAAAATATCGAGTATCAGGATGAAAACATTTTTACAGACATAGGGGTATGGTGTTTGGAAATTAGTTGTTATAGGATACACCGCCACAAAGAAACTGAAGACTACAACTAAGAAGGAATTGAAAAGAAATAGCAAAATAACAACGAATTTCATCTGGGAAGAATACCTAATCCGGAAGAGAGAAAGTTGGAATATTTTCATCAACAAAAGAACTTTGGGATAAGATACATAATATCTACTTTGAAGAGTCTGCCATAACAAATCCAGTGAATGCTAAATAAGATGCAATATAAGAGAAAGAATAAATATGCTCATCATGTTAGAAAGATTCAGAAGAACAAGATTGTGAAGAAGGAATAGTAGATCTTGAAGCATAATTAATCAGTTCTTTAGGCAAATTGAAGAAAGAAAAGGAAGAAAAAAAAGTCTCATGAGTAACAATTAGTCAAGAAGAATTCTCAAGAAATTTCCAAAGAATACCAATAGGTTATAGTGAATCTAAAATCTTGGCTGGAAGAAGCTAGAAAGATTGAAGGAACATACAAAAATCAGATGGAAGAGAAGCAATGTTTTCAAGTCGAAATAGTAGCACAAAGAAAGGAAGCAGAGAAGAGAGAGAATATTTTGACAGATCATTTCAAGTAAATATCTGAGGATTTAAACCATATTGAAGAATAATTCATTCAATGAGAAAAAATTCTTGAAGAAGAAATCATCTCTTTAAAATTCCAACTTGAAGAAGCAAAGAGAATGGAAAAAGTCATGAAGATTCAGATGATGAAGAAAAAAGAAGAGGTTGAAAAGCTTGAAGAATATATTGTCACATTCAGAGTTAAAATATTCAATCTCAACAAGAACATTGAAGAGAGAGAAACATTCACATCATCAATAAAGAAAGTTGAAGAGAAACACTCCAGGTTTCCAGAAAGGAAGAATGAAGAAAACAAAAAGAGTTATGCAAAAGCACTCAAATGAAGGAATCATGCTCAACAAGAATCAAATAAGAATGAATATAATAGAGATACATCTTCAATAAGACCTTCCACATTCAAGCAACAAAGAAGCTTCAATCATGGTGAAGGGATCAATAGAAGAGAAGATCATGATTAGGCAAGGTAGGAATTCAGAAGGACTACACCACAAAGAAGATCATTCACTCTCATGTATGTAAATTTATTTTATGGTCATTGTTTTATTTGTACTAACTTTGGACATAAGGTTTTAGATTAGAGAATATGGAATAAATGCTCACACGAGAAATACCTATGTGGATCCCCACAACATTGAATGTTACAAATGCCACAATTATGGTTACATAGCTCAAATTTGTAAAAGAATTATAAATCCCGCCATGAAATAAAGTATTGATGTCAGATACACGAAGGTTTGGAGAAGAAAATAAAAACAAGAAGAGCAGGTGAATAAAGAACACGTCCCAGAGATCGTAGGAGTTGCAGTAGTGCAAGAAAGAAAATAAGAGTAGGTGAATAAAGAACAAGCCCAAGAAATTGAATTCTCAGGAATTGTAGTGCAAGATCATAATGAATCCATAGGAAGAAAGGAAGAAATCATAGTTCAGAAAGATGATGAGTCTAGATACAAAGAGGAAGATTACTCCACATCAAAGTGGGTATTTTTCTTATCCATCTGACTTGGAGACTCCCAGTAAATATGAATATTGTACAGGGGGATTCAGTGTAGTAGCTACTATAGATAAGAGAACCATCCTTCGAACAATTTGAAGTGTTTTCAGAGACATATTCAGAGAAGTCAGATAACATAAGTACATAATGAAAGATTGATCGATTGAGAAGTACCATTTCCATGCAAATATCAAAGGAATATAATTGACACACTTTCCAGATAGAGATATATTCATTACAGGTTTAAGGATGCATTTCATATCAATAGACATATTTGATTCATTTTGAGAAACAACAATATGTGATGATCAGTTACAACAAAGAATCCTTCATGATAGTATAATGAAAGACGGGTTAGCATTGTGGACAGTTGAGTAGCAGAGTTATGAATAGACTATGACATATGGATATAGATGGGTTTATGAAATCATTGGAAAGTTTAGACAGTTATATGACATAACATATTTGCAATTGGAATCAGTGGAATCAGTAGACAAGTGGAATCAATTAGTCACAAGAAGACAAGCAGTGAAAGGCACAATAAAATAGGGAAAAAGATACCTTCAGTAGAATTTATATCATCAGAGGGACATTGTTGAATGGTATGGTCATTAATGTCTGAATAGTGAACATAACAGGGTATTAATATGTGACATTAAGAAATTTTTAATTCTTTTTATATATGCAATATAATTACAAGAGGAAGCACAAATCGACAATAATAAGCAATGGAAGAGATGAAAGGAAACATACATTAGAAGCCCTACATTGATCAAGACGACATATTCTAGAGAATTCAAGCAAAGAGAAACTGTCAGAGAAAGAAATCAAGAAAGGAATATTAGAAGCATGCAGATAGGGGGAGACATACTGACAGGGGGAGTTATCCCTTTCCCCATGATGTCAAAGGGAGAGAAAGAGAAAGAGCAGAAGAGTAAGAGTCAAGCATATGAAGTCAGAAAAGGATTATCCATATAAGGTACACTTTTAGGGGGAGTCACTCTTTTCTATCAATAAGAGGATCTTGGAAAGAAACATGAGGAAAAAAATATGTGAAAGAATAGACACATGAAGATAGTGGGAGAAGCCCCAAGGAGAGATACCCTTTTCATTTGATGTCAAAGGGGGAGAGAGAGAAACATTGATGAGGAGAAATGGTCACAAGGGGAGCATGAGTATTGGGTTATGAGTGTTGTCATCAATGTTGGTGTTTCCATCAATATGAAAGGGGGATATTGTTTGACAGTTGGTTTCCATTGATGTCAACCCTTAGAGCGTTTGAGATACCCCAGAGTTGTGGTCGAGAATGATGGTGAGTTAGTTGTAATTGATGTCAACAACAGTGGTTTATTTAATAAAATATGTTGGGTTTATTTGATGAAGTTTACATGAAGCCTCAAAGGTGTGGTCATGAGACCCAAATTTGATCAAGGAATAAAGACATGAAGGATAATGCAAATGCAGGTAACACACTCATATATGGATAATATTCATCATGTTGTTTATGGTGATAGGTGGTACACCACATGCTTCCTCATAGCTGAGGATTTATGGCCTTGTGAAGTTATAAGCCCCAAAGAATGGTCAAGAATCCCCTAGTTGGTTACAAGTCTTTAATGAAAGGGTAAAGTTGTTGCAAAAAGAAAAGTCGAGAAGCCCCTAATATTAAGGAAAGAGGTTACCCACCAAAAGTATAAATACACCTTAAGAAGTCATTCAAAAGTACATTCACATACACATTCATTGAATATCTATCTTGTGATCAAGTGATCTTTTGGCTAGTTTGTGATAGTGAAATATGAGGTAGAGACAACTGAGAAGTGCAGGAGTCTTGGGATTACAAAGGAGAGCTAGGGTTTTCTATAAAAACCCTAATTAAGAAGGCATTTGTGGGTCATCTTAAGGGTGTCATGTGAGGCAACCCCACAGGTTTCATAGTGCTCATCACACGAGGCCCCGCATGACAAGTAGTCCTTGTCCCGCGAGGACAAGACAAGTGAAGGAAGATGCTAGTGCAAGGTTGTTGTGGACTAAGGTAAAGGTATAGGTCTGTGTATCAATGTCAAAGGCACCAGTTCAATTACATGTGTTAAGGAACATTCTTAAGGGATATTGAGGCACAAGGTCATTTATAGATGTTGAGGCACATGGTTTGAGGTACATCATGGTTACTTGTTGATGTTGTGATGGTTATGCCTTTCGTATCTTGTTAAGGAATCAGTATATGATTAAGGAACATATTTGGTGCATGGTATGTCGTATATTCTTGGTACATGTATGAGGTGCATGTCTTGGTGATGTTGGTATATGTTGAGGTACACCTTGGTGATTAGAAGAAAATCATTGTTATTTTGGTATTATGGTTATCTTGGTTATGCTTGAGGTAATTCATTGATGATATCTTATGATATGGTGCATGGTTGATGCATGGTTTGGTATAGGTGTCGGTGCATTGTTGATGCATATTTTGGTACATGTTTGGGTGCATGGTTGATGCATGGTTTGGTAGAGGTGTTGTTGCATGATTAATGCATGGTTGATATAGGTTGATGTACATGGTTTGGTGATGGTATCCATGTGAGAGGATCTGATGATAGTGACAAGTTGAGAGTGACAGTTTGATGTGATATTGGAAGTTATAGTGGCAGTAGCAATGACATTGGAAATGGTAATGACATTGGCAGTGATTATGGTAGTGACAGTTGGTCTACATTTATATTTCAGGGTGGGAGGATGGGGCAAGGAAAAGGGGTTGTATCCTCCTTCTAGTTGGTGCCAGAGAACACATGGAGTTGGATCTTCCTTCACGTTGGATCCTAAGAATCATGGGTTTGCATCCTCCTTCTGATTGGAGCCATATAAAATAGGGATTTGGAGCTTCCTTTAGGTTGGAGACTGAGAATCAGGGGGTTGTAGCCTCCTTCTAGTTGGAGCCATAGAATTCAACGAGTCGTATATTCCTTCATGTTGGAGCCTGTAAATAGGGGGTTCGATCCTCCTTTCATTTGTAGCTAGAGAATTAGGAAGTTGGTACTTCCAATGAATGTATTCTTTGATATATAAGAAAGAATTTTATGGTTTTCTCTCATTTGGGTTTCCACATATATTCAGGTGTATGTATTTTATGTGATTTTGTTGAGATGATGTTTCTTATGTTTATATGCTCTTGATATATTGAATTCAATCATAGATGATACATTGGTGATATACTACTAATAATATTTAAGTTTATATATTGTGGTTAAAAGTGGTAAAAGTGTTAATATTGATTCACCCCCCCTCAGTATTCCAACATAGAACTCCTCAACCTTATGGGTGGGGGAGACATCTCTTAGCTAGAATACAACACTATATTGGAACTTTGTCGTAAGTATTCCAGATGCACATCTTAAACAAGAAAAGGAACAAGAGATATGTTGGGAAGAACATGAAATGTTGTTGGAAGTGGAGTAATGAGGGAAGAAATCAATAACATGTTAGAATATTTTAAAATAGATATACTTAGTTGCATGATATTCTAATTGGATACACTACAGACAAAGAAGAAACATGAGGAAATTGAATGAACATTGGCTATCTTTATCCCAAAGTGTAGAACAAAGCATCCAAAGAGAGAATGTTTGTTGGATCATATTGAGGTCTGTGGGATATTCAGTGAGGACCATGCTACACATAATTTTCTATCCTTTCCTAGATTAAAGGCCATCTATCAAAAATTTGATGAATCATAACAATTATTCTATGTCTCTCAAAAGAGAACATGTAGCCTAAATCTGAATGTATGATCCAAGATCAATCGAAATATTTAAATTCATATTGGACTAACCCTTCAATGCAATATGCTTTTCAACCATGGGGAATGAAAACTCAAAATGGGTAGCTACCCATCCCAATACATTATGGAAACAAGGTTGGAGAAATCCCACCATGGGAGGACCCCAACAACTTATGACACAACCAACAATGCATCTTCTTCCCACACCTCAAATGTAGGAATATACATCCACCCCTCCTCAACCACAACTACATGCATAATGCACAACCCATTCCTAACCCAAATAACGGGAGGCCATCCCAACGAGAGAAAGCTATTGGACTTGCAACCTGCCCGACCTACCCGACTTACTCCATCTCTTCCTTGGACTTTAATGATATTCACCTTATAAATTGGAAGACTCTAACCAAGTACCAACCTTGCATTAACATTGATGATCTAAATGAGGAGGTACCAAGTGAAGAATCGAAACAAAAAAAATCTCATGAACCTTCCAAAACTGAAAATTCCCACCTTGCACTTCAAGACGCACCCTATCCTAAAAGTATAAATCAAGACAAAACTTATATACAGCATGAATTTGATTGTTTAGGAGAACTCAAGAATGTGTGTGTAAAAATACCATTATTTCAAGAAATTAAGGATGTACCTATTTATTCAAAAGTGGTAAGAGAGATTTTATTGAGGATTCTCAATAGGAAACGACAAAATCCCCAAACTGTTCACATCATGGAGAAACTGTTAGACCTAATGATGGAGGGATTTCTCACGACTAAATTTTTTTACCCTAGAAGACAATTCGTTAGCATGCAAATCAATAATACACTTATTAGTAACATGTTAATTCACTTAGGGTATATTTTCAATGTTATGAAACGTGAAATCATGTAATCCTTAGGACTTACAGACCTTAGGGGAACCACGAAAGTACTTCAACTAACTGATAGATCCACTATTAAACTAGAGGGAATTCTAGAGGATGTAGTAATCTTTTTGGATTCATGGGAATATCACATTGACTTCATCATCCTACAACCCAAAACCTATAAGGGTGGGTATCCTCTAATATTGGAATGACCATGGTTAGCCATTGCAAATGCCTATATCAGTTGTTGGTGAGGAAATATGACTATATTTTACGGGACATCCACTAAACAATTGACTCTCTACCATCCTTCCATACCCAACATAGACATAGAAACACCACTTTGGGTTGACATAGAAAAAAGTGATGAAGAAGGGGAATCCCAACAAGTCTTATCCATAGATCAATACCGAGACATAAGAGATAAAATAGAGGATGATGAAATCAATGATTTTATAGTCTCCTCCTCTTCCTTGCAAAATGAACATCTTCTTGAGCATATTATGAAACTAGAAACTCATATTTCCTTAGCCTCCACAACCATCTCACCCATTGAACATGAATGTTTACAAGAAAAATAATAAGGATCCCTTATAGAAACCATATAAATTAACCTAGGTAACACCTTGAAAATCAACCAACGACTAACTAAAAAACAAAAAGTGTGATTGGTTGAAGTGTTGTGGAGGCACAGTGACACCTTTTCCTGGGATTACTATGTCATGAAGGGTATACACCCTGACATGTGTACACATCATATGTATATCAAGGAAGAAGTCAGACCCATTCGTCAACCTTAGTGTCGAATGAACTTGGTAATGAAAGACATAGTCAAAGAAGAGCTACATAAATTACTTACAACTAAATTCATCTATCCCATTTTTGATAGTCAGTGGGTCTCCCCTCCTATCATAATACCAAATAAAAATTGTAAATGGACGATTTGTGTATATTATCAAGAATTGAATAAAGAAACAAAGAAATATCACTTCCCATTACTGTTCATTAACTAGGTCCTGGACACGCTCACAGGAGAGAAGTATTTCTCTTTCCTCGATGGTTTTAGTGGTTAAAAATAGATCCAAATTTCCCCTGGAGAGAAAGAGGAAATATTGTTCAACTGTCCTTGGGGGAAATTCAACTATCATGTTATACCATTCATGTTATGCAACGACTCTATCACCTTTCAATGAGTTTTCATAGGTATATTCTATGATATTGTTCATGACTATGTGGAAATATATATGGATAATTTTACAACATATGTGGATGAATTTGATGAAGCATTAACCAATATGGAAAAGAAATTAATTAGGTGTAAGGAGTCAAATGTTTCCCTTAGTAATGAAAAGTGTTTCATGATGGAAATCAATGACATCATACTAGGAAACTACATCTCAAAAAAGTGTATTCAACTTGTAAGTTTTAAACTTGTGAAGTAGAGAAATGCATACAAATTCTAATAAAAACATAAAGTAATCAATGACTCATACACATAGTACACAAAAATTTACGGTTGAAACCTTTAACCGAGAGAAAACGAACCTTCCTTGGTGTTGCACCTCTCAACTCTTCATTATATTAATTTCACCATTCACAATACAATATATACAATATTTTAGGTACCCCACAGCTACCAAAACCCTAATCCATTAATCTGTGATTAATTTAGAAAAGCACTAAAAATAGTGAAAACGTTAAAATATAAAAAATCGCTCAGAAAACAATTTGGGAGCACTTCCCTAGAGCCAAATGCTTCGCATAATCAGGGGGGAACTCCCCCCCTCCCCCGCCCCCCCTGGGACCCCCCTAGGGAATATCTCGACGCACACACCCATAATGAGAAAAAGTTGATGGGATCGTCAAACATAGTCATCAAATCTGACACGCCCCCCCACATACATGAAAATAATATAACACCTACTCAATATTCTCCCATTTGTTGTTTTCTTTGTATATAGGGGGTCACAAGACTACATAGTCAACAATCCAGGGAAACAATTCCCATTGTTTATCTACATCAAGAGAACTTCTCAATGCTCACTGAATTTTTCAATGAATATGCAACATTCTTCAAAGTGTCAACATTCTCCAACAACACATTCTTTCCTTGAACGATGTCTCTCACAAAATGATACTGAACATCAATATGATTTGTATTTGAATGATAAGTTGGGTTCTTTCCCATGAAGATAATCTATCCTTACTGCTTGTTGTACCAACTCAATAGTTGAGCACAATCTATGTAACCAAATTGTTTCCTTGTATGCATGAGTGGCTACCATGTATTCATCTTTTGTAGTTGAGAATGCCACTACAACCTCTCTTTTTATCATCCAAATGATTGGTCCTCCAAATAGTTTAAACACATATATTTAGGGACCTAACCTCCCTAACCCCTAATGTAGGTAGAATAATATATTTTCCATGTAATAAAGGCTCACATTAGTCTATAAGGCCTGTTTAATAAATGAGAACAAGTCAATGTAAGAAGACCTAATAGAAGCTTTTGCTTCTAGAAAGATCTTCCGCTAGAAGGTTATTTAGAAGATATAATTAGTATAAATAAGGGTAGGAGGCATGAGAAGTTTTTGTCTTGAGAATTAGTGTAATAGAGCATTGCTATGTTGGAGGTTACCCCCTCGAAGAGGAAAGTGAACATTATTTCCTATCAATAAATGTATTGTTTTGGTGTTGTGGTTTCATATTCTGTGTTGTTTCGTTGTTATTTTCTGAAGTATTTATGTTTTTCTACTATTATAATATATTTGGTACCTTACAAGTGGTATCAGAGCACTTTCCTTGGTAGAAAATTGTGGGTTATTTTTTTCAGGGTAGAGACGTATTATGGCATCTTAAAGATACAAAGATTTTCCATTCAGATAATAAATTTGCGACCGGGGAATCATACACACAGGAAATACAAGTGGTACTTAAGTGCACATTGTTGGCCAACCTTGTAACCCATTTTGGTACCCCTTCGAGTGGTAGTGCATCAGACAATACCTTTATATGAATCAACCTATATATCATGAATCCCTCTATAGATAAACTAATCAACCACTTGACTATTATAGGGCCATTAATAATAACACTTGGGAAGATACTCTCTAGTACTTGGGTAATCGGGTGGTATGGCTAAGGGTACTGTCTAGCCTCTTTAGTTGGTAACCTGAGATATTTGGTTGAGTACTATTGTTCAACCCTGCACATATATCAAAGAGCTATAGAATAAGGAAAACCCTTGTTTGTAGAAACCCTAAACACCCTAAACTTTGGGACAAAAACAAAATAGAAAAGGAATAGACAAGATCTTTTTCCATGCAACCTTGCCTCTTGCATTCGGGTTGCAAAATTCCTACACATTTCTTCCCGTTAAGAATCTGGCTATTTTACCACTACAGTATTATTCAGATCGGAGTATAACTCTACAGGAGTAAAAAAAAAGAGGATTATAGTGGTCCCACCAATAATATTATTTAGGACCTATCCCATTTAATTCCTCTCCTTGCCCTAGTCGCAGTGGTACCTTTCATTTTCAAGACTTTTCTTTCAGTAGACCCGACCCCCTTCCTTGTGCCCCTCTTTTCCACCTCTCCCATTTTATTCCCCTTTTCTCCCTAATCATCGTGGAACCTATCACTTATAAGTCCTTTTTTTGTGGTCCCGCCCACCCATTTCCCCTTATAGGTACCCCTCGTATCCAAATGAACACCACTCACAACCAAGATATGCAAGCTTCCATCACTCAGACCAAGGAGTCCCTCCAGCAAGTGACTTTTGAGATTTCTTCTTCCAATTCCCACATTTCAAAATTCAAGAACCGATTCGAGCAATAATTTGACACCATGGATTCCAGATTCACGGGACAATTCTCCACCCTCCAGTCAATTTCCAACTAGTTGTTGAACTACCCCTAGGGCCCTTCCTCCTCGAACCAATCTCCCTACTTAGATGGTTTTGATTCCTCCCATTCTATGATTTTTCAATCCAACTCCTTTCATCATGACCCATGTATTCCCTAAGTTGACATTAATAAATTTGATGGCTCAGACCCCACAGGTTGTGTCACCCAGATGGAGCATTATTTATCTATGTAAGGAATTACCGATGAGTTGGCCAAAATTCGCTATGTTGTTCTCTATATGTATCTTGAACATTGGAAATGGTTTCAATGGTGTAAAAATGCATGCCATGGGTATATTGCATGGACCTATTTTGTTGCAGAGCTCTATGAACGCTTTGAAACTGACACCCGCTATTTAGGATGTTTTACCAAGTTGAAATAGTCAGGCATAGTGGAATACTTTAAAAAATCCTTTGAGAATTTTTCCTTCATAATAGAGGGAATAACAGATGTGTTCTTCCGAGAATGATTTATCAGTGGCCTAAAGGATGAAATTTGGTCCTAGGTCCTCATGGATTTCCCTCATACTTGGTTGGAATATACTAAACATGCCAAAGAAGCCCAACAAGTTTTTTTTTCCTAGAAAAACAATTCCCTCTTTTGTCCCTTTCCCTTGACCCACAAATCCTTCCCCCCTGCCACTCCCATGAAGGTCCAGAAATTAACTCAGGTTGAAATGGCTAAACGCTAGCTCAAGGTTCTTTGCTATAATTCTGATGAAAAATATTTTCTCAGGCACAATCATAAGGAACAAAAACATTTTATGGCCATTTCAAAGGATATTGTTGAAGAAGAATTTGTAGTGTCCCATGTTGAAGAGATACCCCTTCCCAATGATACTATGGATATCTCTTACCCACCGGAGGTTGACCCCCTAATTTCATTACATGTCCTCATTGGCTTCTCTTCTCCATAAACCCTCAATCTCATTGCCTGTATTAAGCATAGTAAATTCATCATCCTTGTTGATAGTGGAAGCACCCATAATTTGATTCATCGTCACATTGCCCAGGAAACCAATTGCTATTTTCGTGTCATCAACAATTTTCAAATCATGATAGCCAATGGTGGGTACATGAAATGTGGTGGGAGTTGTGAAAATGTATGTCTTCAAATTGGACAGTACCACCTGAAATTTGATACATTTTCCATCAACATGGGAAGTTGTGACATTGTGACAGGTATTGAATGGTTAAAGACTTTGGGTGACATTCTCATGGATTTTAAGGAATGAGAAATGCAATTCCACCAGGAGGAAAAACATTATCAATTCTAAGGACTCACAACGGGTTCTCTTGAGATCATCATTTCCCATTGAATGGAAAATATTCTCAAGAAAAGTCACTTGGGTATTATTTCCCAACTCCATTCCATTCAAGCAGTTGAGACACCTTCCATGCATCCTGACCTCCAATCTATCCTCTCCAAACACCAAGATATTTTTTCCCTTCCTCAGGAACTTCCCCCTTCCCATGGTGTTCATCATCATTCCATTCCCCTTTCTCCCAAAAGTCTTCATCCCAATCTTCTCCCTTATCGTCATCGATTTTCCCAAAAGAATGAAATTGAGAAAATTGTTCAAGAGTTGCTGCAATCGGGTGTTGTACACCTTAGTACCATCCCCTATTCTTCTCGTGTTGTCATGATACTCAAGAAAGAAGGTACTTGGCACATGTGTACTGAATTTTGTGCCCTCAATAAACTCAATATCAAAGACAAGTTTCTCATTCCTTGCATTGATGATCTCTTGGATGAATTGAATGGTGCTCAATACTTTACTAAACTTGATCTCCATTCTATCTACCACCAGATATGTATGAAAGACAAAGACATTCCCAATAATACCTTTAAAACTCATGAGGGTCACTATGAGTTCTTGGTCATGCCCTTTGGCATGTATAATGCCCCCTTCACCTTCCAAAGCCTCATGAATCATGTCTTCCATCATTTTGTCTTAGTTTTATTTGATGATATTCTCATCTATAGTAAAACTTGGACATCCCATCTCACCCATGTGGATCAAGTTCTCCATCTACTCTCTCAGCACCAACTTTTCCTCAAACAATCTGAATGTGCCTTTGGAGCCTCGAAAGTGGAGTACCTTAGTCATATTGTGGGAAAGGACGGTGTACAGGTGGATCATAAGAAAATTGAAGAAATTCAATATTGGCCTCACCCTATAACTGTTAAGAGATTGCATGGATTTCTAGGTTTAACAGGTTATTATCGCAAGTTTGTTAAGAATTATGAAAAAATTACATCACCTCTCAATGCTCTCCTTAAAAATAATTCCTTCACTTGGAATCCAGTAGCTGAAAAATACTTCAAATCCTTGAAATAGGTTATGTGCACGACTCAGGTCCTAGCACCTACCAACTTCGCCAAGACTTTTGTCTTGGAATGTGATTCTTTTGAAAAAGGAATTGGGGTAGTCCTCATGCAAGATGGTTGTCCTTTGGCCTTCACCGGAAAAAAAATTCAGACAAACATTTGGGCCAATCCATATATGAAACGTAAGTGTTTCCTATTCTTCATGCCATGGATCTCTAGCATCCTTATATATTGGAGAAAATATTCCATATTAAAATTGATCACCAGTGCCTCAAGTATTTTTTGGAACAAAGAATTTCATCCCTGGAGCAACAAAATTGGGTCACCAAGATATTTGGTTATGATTATGAGATCATTTACAATAATGGAAAATAAAATATGGTTGTTGATGCTCTTTCCCTAAAATATGAATAAGAAGGATCCCTCTTTTCCATCTCCTTTGTTGTACCCAATTGGATCCAAGCTGCTTGTCAGGAATGGTTGTAAGATGCCAAAATATCTCACCTAATCCAGCAATTGAAAGAAAATTTTCTAGTCTCTTGAGGGTAATATTGGCACAATAATGAGCTTCGCTACAAAGGTCATCTAAATTTAAGCAAATAATCACAACTGAAATCTACAATGATTTATGAGCTTCATGCTTCACCCACCATTGGGAATTCTGGGTTTACCAAAACATATGAAAGGGTCAAACATTATTTTTTGGGGGATGGTATGAAACATGACATCCTCACCTTTGTGGTTGAATATGATGTCTATCAATGTAATAAGGGATAAACAATCAAATCCCCTGGCACACTCCAACCCTTGGAACACTCCAACCCCTTATAATTCCCCCTTCTATTTGGTGGTATATTTCTATGGATTTCATTTTGTACCTCCTTAAATCTGGCAACAAGACAGTCATCATGGTGGTGATTGATCATCTTTCCAAATATGCTCATTTTTGTTCTATGCAACATCCTTCACCACATCCACAGTGGACCAAGTTTTCATGGATAATATCTTCAAACTTCATGGTGTGCCGCATTCTATTGTCTCTAATAGGGATCCCACGTTCACCAACAATTCTTTGCAAGAATTGTACAGGATACATGGCACCTAACTACATCTCAACACCGCCTATCATCCCCAGACTGATGGATAAACTGAAATTTTCAACAAGTGTTTGGAAACATATTTAAGGTGTTTTTCATATGACCTCCAACATTAGTGGGCTCAGTGGTTACCACTAGTTGAATGGTGGTACAACACCTCTTACCATATAGCCACTCACATGACTCCTTTTGAAGTAGTATATGCATAAAATACACAGTCAATTGTCTCATACATGACATGTGTTTCTAAGGTTCAGGAGGTTGACAAGAATATTACAGTACACAAGGCCATTCTCCATACCCTCGAATACAATTTGGTGATGGCTCAAAATTGCATGAAGCAACAAACATATCATGGTCGTTATGAACATCAATTTGTTGAATGGGACCAGGTGTTTCTTCGTCTGCAACCTTATTCTCTTAAATTTAAACATTTTCAGAAGCGTTATCCCAAATTTTACGATCCTTATTCCATTCTCAAGTGTGTGGGTCTCGTCGCCCACTAGTTAGCTCTGCCTAGTGATTCTAAGATCCATCTTATTTTTCATGTTTCATGCTTAAAGAAGGTGATTGGAACTAAGTGACAAACTCAAACATGTCTCCCTGAGTTGGATGAATAAGGTTCCATTTGGTTACATCCCCAAGAAATCTTGGACCAGTGTGAACTTCGTCTCTGTCAATGCACCATCTGGGAAGTCTTAGTGCAGTGGAAAGATACAACTCCAGAAGATGCCACCTAGGAGCCCTCTATAATTTTGCAACAATTTCCTCATCTCAAGCCTTGAGAAAAAGGCTATTTTTCAAGGGGGAGGGCATGTTAGGGACCTAACCTCCCTAACCCCTCATGTAGGTATAATAACATATTTTCCATGTAATGAATGTCGGCATTATCTTATAAGGCCTATTTAATAAATGAGAGCAAGTCAATGTAAGAAGACCTAATAGAAGCTTTTTCTTCTAGAAAGATATTTTTCTAGAAGGTTCTTTAGAAGATAGAATTAGTATAAATAAGAGTAGGAGGAATGATAAGTTTCTACCTTTAGAATTATTGTAATAGAGCGTTTCTTTGTTGGAGGTTTCCCCTTCAAAGAGGAAAGTGAGCGTAGTTTCCTATCAATAAAGGTATTATTTTGGTGTTGTGGTTTCATATATTGTGTTGTTCTACTGTTATTTTCTACAATATTTTTTCTTTTCTATTATTATAATAGATCTAGTACCTTACACATACCCAATTGTAGATATTCTACAATCTAGATCTCTAGCCCAGTTTGCATCAACAAACCCATGTATTTCCATCACTGTGTCCAATCCTGGTCTTCCTTGGTAGCACAATCCATAGCTAGAAGTGACACACAAAAACATGAAAACCCTCTTTGAGTTTCCAACGCTCCTTCCAAGGTTTTCACATATACCTACTCAAAACTCCCACTACATGTGGAATGTTCGGTCTAGTACAGGCCATTTCATACATCAAAATTCCAACTGCACTAACATATGGAACATGGGACATGTCTTCTTTCTCTTCATGTGTCTTGGGACACTGATCTACAAATAAATTTACTCCTACATTAATAGGAACCTTAACTCATTTAATTTCCTGCATATTAAACCTATGCAATATCATCTCAACATATTTTCTCTTATTCAACTAGAGTTTATTGTTTTCACGATCTCTTTTAATCTCCATTCTCATAATGAAGTTAGCATCCCCGATATCCTTCATGTCAAATTTGGAGGATAGTTGAGACTTCACCTCCTTGATTACATCCATGTTTTTTCCTACCAACAACATGCCATCGACATACAACACTACATAAATGAAGTTATTACCAACCTGCTTGGAATATACACAGTGATCATCTCTGCTTCTCACAAATCCCAATCCAAGGATGTATGTGTCAAATATTTTTTACCACATTCTAGGTGATTTCTTCATACCATATAGTGACTTCTTTATCTTACATACCAACTCTTTCTTTCCCTTCACTACAAATCCTTCTGGCTACTTCATGTATATTTATTTTTCCAGGTCCCCATGTAGGAATGTTGTCTTCACATCCATGTGTTCTACTTTAAAATCAAAATCAACAAGAATAGATAAAATAAATCTAATAGAAGTTAACTTGGCAACAGGTGAAAAAAATTCACCAAATTCAATTCCCTCTACATGGGAATAACCTTTTTCTACTAACCAAGCTTTCTATTTATCCACTTTTCCTTTTGCATTCAACTTCTTCTTAAACACCCATTTGTTTCTAATGACCTTTCTTCCAGTCGGAAACTCAACTAGATCCCATGCATCATTCTTATCCAAGGCATCCATCTCTTCAACCATGGCCTTCTTCCAGATTTTACTATCCTCTAAATTCACTACTTCCATGATAGTTTTGGGATCATCATCAGTAATAGATAAAGCAAAATTAGCATGAAAATAAGGTGGGATATACCTTTTTGGCTTCCTTCTTTCCCTCATTAATATCCTCAATACTGGAGTATGGGTTTCTTCTTCTTTTGATTCATCTTCTTCCGTTGATTCATATTTTTCTTCATCTAACTCAAACTCTATTTTCTTAGGTTCTTCTTTCCATGGTAGGAATTCTTGTTTGTGAACATCTTTAACCTCTCTAAAAAGAACATCCTAACTATAAAAATTCTTCTTGTTTCTAGGTTCCAAATCTTATAACCTTTCAAACCATCTTTATAACCAATAAAGATATACATTTTAGCTTTATTATCCATCTTAGTCCTATTTTCTTTTGGAACATGTACATACACATCACAACCAAACAATCTAATATGTTTAAGAGATGGTTTCTTACCAAGTTACCAGTCCACACCTCATGTGGAGTTTTCTCCACCAACATTGACGAAGGTGACATATTTACCAGGTAACATGCAATACCCATTTCTTCTCCCCATAATTGTTGTCCTAACTCAGCACCACTGAGCCTGCTCCTTGTTTTTTCCATCAACATCTTATTCATCCTTTCTTCAACCCCATTCTGTTGAGGTGTGTATGGAGTAGTCTTTTGTCTTGCTATATTGCACTTCTTACAAAACTCTTTGAATTCATTCCCACAAAATTATCCACCATTATTTGTCCTCAACACATTTATTTTTGTCTCTATCTGATTTTCTACCAGAGTCTTAAACTCTTTAAATTTATAAAATACTTCTTCCTAATAAAGTAAATCCATGTGTTGTGAAAATTGATGATATTTTATGTAACTTTTGATTGGTATATATGTTGATCTTATTTTAATTTCGCTTCTTTGTTATTGATGTGTATGTGCATTATAATATATTTAAATTGGGTATGGGGAAATGAGGGTGATGTGAGTTGGGAGATGGGCCATATGGGATTCCACCTTTTGATGGTTGGCATCATGAGTAGAGAAACAAGAATTCTCAAAGACAATCTAAGATAAAGGTAGTAGCAAAATAACCACATCATGATCCAATTAATGAGCTCAACACTTACATAGTTTATAGTTTGGTTTTCATTGAATTCTTGTATTTCTTCTTTTCTTCATATGAATATAAAATCAATGGGAATACATATTTTTACCTACCATTGTGGGTGAATTTTGATGCAACAATGGATTATGAAATGAGTAAAAATTGGTGCAAAGAGGCATTGCATGATATGTTCAACATGATGAACATGAATATAAGATCGACATTGTTTCTCAACTTTGAAATTGTGAGTTATGTGTTTTTTTGCAATTTTACTTCTTGTACTTTATGATTGTCTATATCAACTTTCATTTTACCTTTTTTTATTTAACCTGTAAGTAGAAAAGATTCCATTGAAGATGATCTTTCTTACATTTTCTTCTATTAATTTACCTTTCTTACATTTTCTTCTATTAATTTACCTTACTCTTGACATATTTTATCCTACAAATTTATCAAAAGTTGCAATGATATATGCACTATATGCTCATGAACCTTTATCTTCCTATCTTCCTATACCTTTCTTCATTGAAATACCTCACTAACAATTATTAGGAGGCATATATGCACACAATAAAATATGTATCAATACTAGGTACTCATTACTTAATCGGTGTGTCTCACCAATAACTTCACCTTAGTGAAAGCTTCCTCATATTCATCAATATAGAGGAATTTATTCTATTTTGTTTATATAGATGTGATATGATTAGTGATTATAGATAATCCTTTCACAAATTCATAGTAGTAACCAAATAATCTAGAAAACTTCAAACTTCATTAACATTTTGAATATTTAAAAAATCTAAAATGTGTTATGGTAACAAATACAATTTATAGAAAATTAATAAAATAAAATAATCTTATATTATCCCTTTATTCATATCAATTTCTAATAGATCCTCAATCTCAAACATATTTTTCAAATTTAAGGGAAATTAACTCAATAAACATGATTCAATAATGATACACATATTGAACATGATTCAATAATGATACACCCATTTGTTTTATGACTAAGCAACATTCTCCCAAAATTATTTATTCAATATACATAAAACAATTCTCTACACACTATACTCAAGATGAATTGAATTTTTAGCTTTTTATTATTATTTTAAGGCAATCTCATTCTTATCATTTGTAGATACTATCAAGCCCTAGCTTACCCTTTCACAAACTCATTTGAATATAACAATATCAACATAATTTCTTACATATTTTTATGTTACAAATGTGTGTTGAACATGATGGATACGAAGGGATTTGGTGGATTTAGATTGCCAACCCTATATATTGAGAGCCTATAGCAATAAAAGGGATCTAAAAAAGGTAAAAGGGTTCACTTTCACACGTGAAATAGGCTTGAACTACTAGTAAATACACTTATTAAAGGGATCTAGAAAAAGGTAAAAGGGTTCACTTTGACACGTGAAAATGTGCTTGAACTACTAGTAAATACACTTTTTAACATCTATACCAAGTGTGGTAGTGTAGTATAGCGGATGCATACCAAGTGTTTATCAAAATACCTCAATGAGATTTTTTGTCTTTGAATTCCATGAGTGTAATATATTGGCAATAGTATTGTCATAAGGAGGCCACTAAGCTCTTTTTTGCATTTGCATCTTTTTCACAAACACAAATGTGTTCATCTTTTTCACCTTTATAAGTTTTATGCCAATTACTTCATGTTATATATTTGTAATTTTAGATTTGAAAATTTAAGACGCATGCCCAAGTTATACCAGCCAAATTTGAGCTTCACCGTTTTTTTAGGGGGATCATTTTAGTTTTCATGTTAGTTAGAGAATGTGACACCCAATTGTATGAGATTTGGACATGAATGTTAAACAATGATTATAAAAGCCAACTCTCTCCTTTTGTTCCCCGTGTAATACATAACATTGAAAACAAATGCTGTTAGGGGTATTAATCATGTTGCCACCTAAGTTAATAGCCAAGAGTGACATGAATGGGTACTTTAGTATTTTAGGATTCCAACATCTTGAGACTAATAAATACATAGAAATCGTGGGTTATATTAGGGTTTTCAGGTCTATACGTCGAGAGAGAGGACACGCATGCTCTATGTAAAACCTTAGAGTATTGGAATCTTACTCACATTCCTTTACAGTTCTTAGGGAGCATGTGGAATTTTAAACTATTGAAATAAACAAGATATATGTAGAGTGCTTCAAAACCCTTCCTTATATTTATATCCATTATGATTTATGGAAATGCAATAATGTACCCTTTGATAATGATTACAAATGATGTATAGGTTCCCTCTGAATAGTTTGATTAGTTTCATATTGGTTGATAATATGGTGATGGATGTATTTTTCGATGGAAGTACGTGCAATTCCCTTTGTAAAATATGTTGATATTGGATTTAATATATATATATATATATATATATATATATATATATGATAATTGTGTTTTATATTTGATAATGATATATGTATTTTTTCAAAAAAAAAAATATATAATTAATTTTAAAAAGACAAAATTACATTTTGCAAGTTTATTTAAGTATTTTGTATATTACCAAAATACTGAAAGGATAGAATTTTAAATCCCCATCCTCTCCACCTCAAGAAAAGATATTTAATACATTTCTCCAAAATACTATCATAAAAAATGCTACTAAAGTTCTTGGTTTAATAACCCCATACGTATAAGGATTCACAAAAAATATATGTTTAGATTACAACAAAAAGTTAGTAATTTTTAGAATTTTAAAAGTCTCATATGATCTACTTGAGTACTAACTACATAAATACTCATCCAAAAGGACAATCAATGTATTGTACTACCTACCCATCTTCAATATTTTGAATATTCCATTGACGATAACTAGATATGGACCAACTTTGAAATACTATCTTAATCTCTATCTTTTCTTGTATATATGGAGAAAAGAAGTAGAGTTAAAATTTGATTTGAATAGTTGGATCTCTTTGAAAATGGGCCTCCACATACACAGGAACTCACACATATATTTCTGTGTATGTGTATCCAAAATTGCCTAAATTAGTCATATTGTGAATATTTGCGTGAACTCTATAAAGATTTATTCTTTGTATAAAAAATCTCTCTCACAACGTTCATTTTGTTTTGTCAAACCAAAGTTACATGTCAATTATTCAATGTTATTTTAGTGTTAGGTATACTAACATACATTGAACTAACATCTAATGCATGTCAAATATTTAATGCATGCATTGGTTAGGAATCACTTACCTGACATTAATAAGAGACATGTTGGTATTCATGATGGCAAGTCCCTTCGTGACCTTGTACAAATGGGGAACCTACCACATGGCATGTTAAACATCAATGTTTTTCTAATGTGGTGCTTTCCATGTGGTAGACTGCAAATTTATATCACATACATTGTTTCAACATAGTATATGTGTTGAATTAACATCTCTAGAACATTGGGTATGGTAGTGCATTCTAATGTGACATGCCTAACGTTAATGAAATTTTGTAATAGTTTCATATAAGAAATGTTACGAGTCATATCATTTTTTAAAAAGCATTGTAATTTATGCTAATAAGACATTCCTAACATTGATTGTCTTTTGTAGGAATGCCAGTTAAGTTAAAAATAAGAAGAGTAAATATAATTGCAATGTGATTGTCAGCTTAGCAACGTGTATGTGATGTGGGAGATGTTTA
>ML785562.1:292753-306585 GCA_009831015.1 Picea engelmannii
AAATATATATATATATATATATATATATATATATATATATATATATATATATATATATATATATATATATATTTCTTTTAACTCCCATTAGTTAACTAATTAATTTCTTCCTTTCAACTTTACAACCACCTAATTGAATTAATTTATTTAATCTCTTTATTTTACCCTACACACTTCATGAAGACTCTCATTATCTTAAGTGGGTTTTTTTTCTTTTTTCTTTTGTTTAATTTTATTATTAGCACCTGTATTGTTAATGCTATCTAATAGGAAATGAAATTCTAATGTTATTTGAATGGCAGAGCTATTTTGAGCTAGAATATAATGGTATTGTTATTAGGATATGGTTAAGTCTTGATTATTATGTTAGGGCGAAGTAGTAGTACCTTCAGTAAAAAGGTAAATTATCAATCTTATTACTGGGAATGAGGAAAGGCTTTCTGTATGCGATTTAGGAAGGAATTACTTTATGAATTCAATTAAAGGAGGAATTGTTTTATGTATTAAATTAAGGAAGGAAACTCCTTAGATTAGGTGGAGGTTGAAAATCATAGGGGTAATGAATATTAATGTATAGTCTTGAATTATGTTTTTTTTTTTACACAGGGCTCAATTTCTGAACTGGCGACGCCTAGTTAGGGGAATTGTTTAAGGATTTATTCAGGTGTTGATGTCTTAGGGTCATTTAGTCTGAATCCTTCATCCAACATTATTGCAACGTGCCCTTCAGGACGCACCACGTGCTCCAAGGGTGCCACTCGCCTCTCGAATTTCTTTTGTGCGACGTGCCCTTCAGGATGTACCATGTGCTCCAAGGGTGCCACTCGCCAACTGGACTGATTGGTAGACATATATAACCCTTGGAGTCAACACTCCGCCAGGTGAACTTGTAGGAGACTAAGGGTTCTAAGGAAAAAGGCCCCCGCCTTATTGCGCGCCCCTTAGAATCATCGTGAGCGACTGTCGCATTTTGCCCTCACGGCATCGTGGATCCTCTCGAACTAGGTAATCGTTAACCTACAGTTTGAGCCACGGCGGGAGTGCTCGTAGGCGGTGGCAGGGCTGTTGTCCACCCCTCTCCCTCAACCTCTCTGCAAATCGTGTGTGGCCCCTTTACTCCATATGTGAGTCTGGTTGACAAGCTATCGTCAACCTGCATCATCAACAATCATGTCAGAAATGTCAACATTAAATCATCAAATCAATGAAACATCACAGTAAATATATCAACCCAAAAGCACACTCCCTGACTCAGTCCGGAGCCCAAGGGGGTTCTACCGATGCCTCTACATCCTCAAGGTCAAAAACCCTGCACACTCAATAAAACTGAGTCAACAGCACCTGTCTACATCAAATAGTAACACATCATGTCATCTGGCAATCACATCATAATCACGTATAAATGGTCTAACATCATAAAAGTCCAGATCACTTGTGAGCAAGTGTCCTCAAATAATAAGTTTTCTCAGTGCACCAGAGCGGGATGTTACATCAACGCCTAGCCAACATTTAGGATAATCATAACCAATGTGTAGTAGATGTTTGTAAAATTTCTTTCACATCAAAAAAAGACTCCAATGTAGTAGTGATAGAAATGTCACACAATCACAAATGTTATGTTGAATTAAAATTGAGTTATATAATAATGTTAAACAATAATATGAAATAATATCGATATGAAATATTTATTTAACTATGACCTAAATAATCAAGGAAACAAATTATGTTTGAAACAAATATTATTTGAAACAAAACACTTAATTGACCACAAATTCAATCATAAAGCTATTTTTGAAAAATTGTATACATCATTTCAAAGGTTTTTACCAACCATTTTTGTTGACAAAATATTTCAAATTCAACACGTTATTGTTTTTCCAAAAATTATGTTAACAAGCATACTAAACATTTGTATAATTGAACAACAAAATCACATTAACAGTTTGTCATAACATTGTTTACTTTTAGTCTAAAGCTAAATATCTATGGTTTGTATTATATGTTTAGTAAGAACTCTTGTAAAACATATCGAAAAGTAATTCCATGTTTTTTTTAAGTATAGAGTAGTGGTGCTATAAGGAGTGTGTTGATAAAACAAGTCTTTAGTTTGGAAAGTAATTCCATATTTTTTTTTTAAGTATAAAGTAGTGGTTCTAGGAGTGTGTTGACAAAACAAGTTTTTAGTATTCTATTAGTATATCAAAATCATATATTCAACTTCAATTTTTTTTAAGTTATAAGCATGTCTAACTATGTTAGCAATTTTTTTTTTCAATCTTCGTAATTTTTCTATGGTGTTGAAACTTTGTAAGAGCTCCAAGGTAATGACTTTGAAGCATAAAATTATTTCCAAATTTCTTAGTAAAAATTTCTAGTTATTATTTTAACAAGTTGAGGTAAATCTTTGAGAAAATGACATAGATCCACTCATCAAAACTATAGAAAAAAAATGATATATTATATTACACTATGTGGTCATCAACCTTGCTAGATATGAATGCTAGATCACTTATCAAGGTATGTCTATGCAAACAAAAGTGGACAAATATCTATATGAAACTCATAACTATCACATAGATCACTTATATATAAAAACTTACATGGTAATCTTATATATAAAAACTTACATGGTAATATAAAAAAGAAAATGAACAACCTAAATGTACATGCTTGTAAATCACTATTACATATAATTTTTTTTAAATTGTATACACATTAATACAACAAATTGTAATAACTATTAATCTTTGTTATAGTTAATAGAAGAAAGCCATTTTATACCAAGTGCTTTTAAGTTTTGGCCAAAATCCCCAAAGATGCATTAGATAGAAAAACTAAACTTGAAAATTTTAGCCCAAATCCCCAAAAATGTATTAAATAATCCCCAAAAATGCATTAGATAGAAAAACTAAACTTGAAAATTTTGGCCAAAATCCCCAAAAATACGTTAGATAAAAAAACTAAACTTGAAAACTCCCTTATTGAAACATCATTTAATTTAAATTAAAGAAACATTTAAATTATAACATAGAAAAGTTACTCACCTCACAATGCATTTGCAAGTCCTCATATTCTAATGCATCTGCTATATTAATAATTTGTACTACATTCTTTGTCTCCGTTATAAACTCTACCACCACCTTTTACCACAAATCATTTAAACTCAAGAATTTTTTGATTTTACCACAACCACATTCACCTCTTTTAGTTCCATTTTGACAATAATTTATTTTTTGTCTCAAATTTTTGTCTTAAGTCATATAAGAGGATGTAGATTCCTTTTCCAAGCGTGTAGAGATGTACTATAAGACGTGAGCATAACTTATTAGTTTAGTTGAATATTTTAAAGAGATTATCATCCTTTAGCATAATGATACGATCACTTTACTAGGGAGCACTTTATGTAAATTGTAGTATGATAGATGCATTCCCAAACAAAGTGCACTTTACTAGGGAGATATATAATGTACATTGAGTATGATAGATGCATTCCTAAACTAAGTGCACAAACCAAGTGCACAATGAAATGTGACATTTCTCCTAAATTTTTCTTGGTTAGTTAACCATGCCAAGACCATTTATTGAAAGAAATTTAGGGTTTTGATTATTATGTTACATATGAGAATCATAAGATTTCTTCATGGTAATAAAAATTTAGATATTTTTTCGTGATAAGAATATATGGGAATGGAAATTTCAAGTTTAAAAAATTGCTTCTCATTTTTGGACATAAAAAAGGAAAGGATATTCATTTAGGAATATTGAATTGTAAATTGTCGTGGATATTCCACTAGAATAGTTTGTTACAACATATCTAATAAATAAAATTGAAATCTTCACTACGAAGGTTAAATTTCTTTAGATTCCAGAATCTATAATTACTGATATTTTTTCTTATGCATGAAATAAATAAAATATGGAAAATAGAGAACAATAAAATACAACACACCATCCATAGAATAACACAAATATTTTATCTAGAAAACCCTTACGAGAGAAAACCAAGCCAAAAGACAAGGTTTCTATGCTCTATTTTCTCTCGTATGGAAGTAATGCAAGTAAAAAGGAGAAGACACTCTCTATGGAGTTACCCGAGACAGGTGGCCTATTAGGATACTACAAAACATTAACCTCTTGTATGCTCTCTAATTTCCCACTCCCAGTTGTTTGGTTCTGCTAATGAACAAAATACAATAACATATAATGGAAACCCTTCTCCTCCTAGCACTCCAATATTTAATATAACTTGATAGCCATCTAGGGGTAGGGTTTTGACTTCCTCAACTCTCAATTGTGATAAGGTTTTGGACCTTCTAGAATATTCTTAAAAAATACACTATGTGGCTAGCTCCACACATTTAAGTAATGGGGGATGACATGGAATCCCCTTGCACCATGGTGATTAATGTGGTGGTTCAACTTGTGGGAGGAATAATTTTGCATACAAACTACAATTGAGACGACTGTTGCACCATTGGAAAAGTATCGATGTGTATAATATATTAACTTTCTCCATAGTAAGATTTGGACCATAAAAAAGTTTCATTTGATGCCTAAAAATAGCTCTGGAAGATTTCAGATAGTTTTTTGGACCAAAATTTCCAAATTTGGACCAGCCATCAAAATGGCCCTACAAGCTAATTACTCCAATTTGTCCACCATGAAAGTATTGAGATAGATGAAAAATAATATAGTGATCTAATAGAGATCACACCTTCCCATTTAGGGAGGATTTTGGTCCCCAAAATATTTATTGAATGAGGCGAGGAGAATTTTCCTCTAACTTCTCCCTGGAGTACCATTTTGCTTTGCTTGGAAGTTGTTCTTTCAATCCAATCAGCCAAAGGTCATGTTTCCTATGTCTTGTAGTTCTAGACCTCTTCTACAAAACTATGTCCTCTACCAACTCTTCCTGAGAAACTGGTATTAATTCCTCTATGGAAGGTAGGGCATGCACCTCCTCTTGATCCAACATGGAAGGATCATAGAGTTTGATATTCTCCATCTTCACTACTGAGTAAATGTGCATATATGGGGGTAGACTGCATTTGTAGGCATTATCTCCCACCTTTTCAAATACCTCAATAAAAACCATATCATAGAGACTTGATATTCTTACCAGGACCCTGTAGCTTTTTCCTATATGTTGATGGTCTTTTTACAAGGCATGAGAATGCACATTCCATTAATCTTGTCAACTACAACAAAAAGATAGTCATGTCCCTTCCTATTTGTTAGTAAACCTTCCAAAAAATCTATGGAAATACTTTCCCAAGTTCAAGTGTGTAAAGTCCCCTCTATAATCCGTAGTTTAATTAATTCTTAATGTAGATATAATGTGTGACTATGGCCAAGCGATGTATATACAAATTGTGTTTCTAAATTTTAATAATAAAATGTGATGCCAATTGTTGGTGGATATGGACAAAGATAGGGGATGATTGATCCACAAGAGAGGGAAGGGTATAAGAGAATGACTAAGAGGGATCCAAGGGAGAATTACACATGTCTAAAAATTCAACCCACTTCCTAAATTTTCTATTGGTATATTAACCTTCTAGTTTGTTATTGAGTGTTCCCAAAGCCAATCATTGAATGCATGTAAGAGGGTGGGTATGAAAATTCATATTCCATAGTTATTGGGAGCATGGGGGTTGAGTACAAGAATTTTTTGGGAAGAGTATTAGTAAAGAAAGAAAGTGAAGAGATAAAATTCATATTGGAAGTTACAAAATTTGTAGACAGTAAATGCTTTTGCATGAACAACAAACATACAGAAAAAAAAGGAAATCTTGGAGCTGGAGAAATCATGGAGAGAGAATTATAGAGCGTATTTAGAGCAGAATCCTAGAGATCCAGGTTTTCAGGAATGAAGTCTAAACTCATGTGTGAGTTGCACTATAATGGGAAGTGATTGGTGTTGTTTTTCCTGGTAGTTTTCCTAGCAATGAGCTCCCTTGATTTTCCTAGTAGAGATATTCCTAGTTACCTATGCTAGATAGACCTTGATAAATAAATGGGACACATGATGGATTGAGATCAGTGAAGGATTACATTCGTTGGGTTGGGTAGGTAAAGAGGAAGAGAGCTGGTGAAAAATAGGGATAATTGTAAGAGAATACTAGTGGGTTGTGGGATTTATGAGCTGTGAGTGGACAATGAGAAACCACCATTTTTTGTGGATTACTAGCCCCAGCTTGGGGGTGAATTAATGTTGATAGGAACAATAAGTCTATGGTTGGGTGAAACGTTTGTCCCAAGTAGTTGGTTGCACAATCATTTTTAAAAGATAATTGTTTTATCTTGTTTTTTGTGTTGCATTATGAGTTTATTTGTTATGTATTAACTATATGTATGAGAACAATTTATATGCTGGTATATTTTATTTTATTAGCTACATTTTATGTTTATTTTGGAATCTTGTAGATGCATCTAGTTCATGGTATCAACAAATTGTTAAATTTGTATTTCTTCCCATAGATGATAAGCTACAAGAATAGTTAGCAGAAAAATTTCAGCTTTATGTGTTTTCTGTATAGTAATGATCATCAGTTCATCCAAGGGTTGTTACAAATTGATATTAGATAATTTGTTTCAAACATTGGACCCATATGGACCAACAACCAGTGAAAATTTGTGAAAATTAATTGTTATATATTTCTATCTATGATGAATTTGGAGAAAAATGGAGAAATTTAGAGCGAAATCCGCAAATTCATGAGAAAACTCAAGCTTTAAATGCTTCATAATCATCGAGGAGCTGATACAAAGCATTAATATGCAAATTTGTAGAGCTAAGTTCAACTTTGAAGGTCGAATTTCATGTTTTGATGATCTTTGAACAATTTGGATGAAGTTTAATGAATCTATGACCAAGATCACATTTGATATCAGATCAATGGCCAGATTCATCATGAATATATTTAAAAACTTATAAGGTTTTCGGAGTTTGGAAAGGTCTAGCAGATCGACGACTGAGATTCATTGTTGGCAGTTGGGAAAATGAGATATATCGATTGTCTAGATTTGTTTTCAGTCATTTGGAAGTTGGAGAAGACCAATGGTAAATATCATTTTGAACGGTATATCGACAATCCAAATTCATCTAGGATTTGATCAAAAATTTCTAAGTGTTGGAGTTGGCCAAGAGAATTCACCAACGACCGATGGTCAAGTTTTTCGAATTGGTAAAGTTTTTTAGTCTCCGATAGAAATAGTCGATGGTCGATGGTTAGGTTGGAAAATTTCATTAAGTATTTTAGCAAGGTGTTTGCTCGACAAGATTAATTGTCGATCAACAACAATCGATGATCAAATCAGAAAATTCGACAAGTTTTTTGGGTCATCCAAGGGGAGCTATCGATGGTTAATGAAGAAAAGAGAATGATGACATGCCGTGCCACATCATCCAAGCTGACACCTTAGGATGGCTCGTCATGACACATTAGCTTAGTTTCCATGTCATCTAAGAGATGGTTAATGGTTGATGATCGAGTTATTCAAATTAGTAAGGATTTTCATCTTCCAATGAAAATCACCGATATTTGATGGTCGATGGTTGGATTGGTCGGTTAAGAGATGTCTTGTAAATCGGTTGTCAAAGGAAAGGGCTAATGGCCAATGGTCGAGTTGACGATTTTGGTAGGGTGTTGCATGTGCCTAAAGGAAAATGTCGATCACCGATAGAGTTCAGATCAATGAATGATATTTCCCCCGATTTGGAGATCAAAAACGCATATTAAGAGGCTGGTGTAATGGTAAAATAGTCATTTTCTATGAAATTTTCAAAATTTTGAAGGTCTTGAACTTGTAGGACATTTTTTAAGGCCTAAAAAACATTTTTAAGGGTTCTAATTTTTAAGTCTATAAGTTTTGTAGGCACCACATACATCCCATGTATCTTAAATACAACAATTGAAGGAGATATTTCCAATGAGCTATTATGTTCACAAAACAGAGCTCATATGAGAAAATTATAGCTGAAACAATTAACGTAAAATTTTAGCACCAATTTACTTCCAGATGGCATAACGCCTTGCTTAGAAGTCTGTTTGAGGCAAAAGAGAAATCTATGGAAATTTTATGAACCATATAAGACAATCATGGAGCCAAATTTGAAATCTGGTTATGTAAAAATGTGCAGGAAGAGAAGGAAGACACATGTAGCATATAGGAATAAAATGGGAAAACAATTTAAACTTCTTTGGACCATAACTTTCAACTCATAACTCATATTTGAGTAAACAAATATTTGTTGGAAAAGTATTGAAGAGGAAAAGACATATATCCACCTAGAATTTTGAATTGGGAACTAAAATTTTATCAAAAAGTAATAAAGTAATTCTATAGCAGTGAGTGAGTGGAAATTTCAACTTATGAATGTTGTAAATTTTCACTCAGAATGAGGCATGAGTACAGTTGGTGGAGAGACGTTTTAGAGAAGAATGTGTCTAAGAGATCATATTTCCACTTAGTCCATTCTGTTCTTCAAAAAATGAGATGATGAATAACCTATATTCTAATTAATGAAACATTTTATAGTATGCATGTGTTAACAATAATTATTACATGGACATTTATTGGAGAACTAGAGGTACATAAAAACAACTTTGGTTCTGATATGAGGAATGGATTTATGGAAGATTCCCATGGATCTTATAGCCATGATAACAAGGTCAATGGTATACATGTCAGCATGGGAAATTCTAATATATATTCTAATGGAAGAAGAGGTGAGAAATATCATGTAATGATGAGAAGCCTACATAGGGAAGTGTAGAGCTATAGGGCAGATAATGAAAGGATTATGAAAGCTCGAGAAGAGATACTTCAGATTCTGAATATGTTGCATATGAAAGTTAATAAAGACTCTAGCACTAATAAAGTAGCTAATTCTAGATAAGTGATAACATCGAGATACCATAGAAGAAGGGATGATTGTGGGAATCATAGATAGTCAAGAAGCATAAGAAAGTGCCAAGATTCTCCGAGGAAATCCACTATAATACCTCATGCAAGTTTAGGTCCAGGGAGAATCCCAAGTGTGTATACTATTAGGAGGAATAGAAAAAGGCATGATCCAAACATATTGGAAGGTGAACTCAGGAAAATCAAGCCACCAACTTTCAATGGTGATCACAGGAAAGGAGAAGAGTTTGAGGCTTGGCTATTGGAAATGAAGAAATATTTTGAGATGCATGATTACCCCTCAAGGGTAGAATCTATAATTGTAACCTACAAAGGAATCCATGTTGTGCGATCAACTTAAGCAAGCCAAGCACCTTGATGAGAAGAGGATCTCATGGAGGTAGTTTAAAGGATATTTCCAAGAGAAATATGTTTCCCAACATTATTATGAAAGGAAGATGAAAGAATTATTTGAGATCCAGTTGGGAAGCATAGAAATGGATCAATATGAGAAGACATATCTTGAATTATTAAAGTATGTGGACTTCATAAAGGATAAGAATCTAAAAATCCAAACTTTTTTGAGTGGGTTACCCTCCTTCTACAATTATAAGATATAATATTATAACTCTGGGACTTTGGAGGAATCCATAAGGAGAGAAAATCATATTTATGAGTAAAGCAGAGGAAGGCCAATTTTCCAAAAATATTGGAAAGACAAGATTAATGGTAAAAATGATCAAAGGAAGAAATGTTTTAAGCCACTATTTTTCAAGAAAAACTCCCAATAAAATAAAAAAGGTAAGCCAACCCAAAATGAGCACAAGACTGCATATTCATTTGGGAAAAGGCCAAGGAAACAACCTGTACAATTTTGGGGATGTGAGGGAAATCAATTATATAGGGATTGCACTCAAAAAGATGAAAGAATGAGGATTTTCCACAACATTCATGAGGTTGAAGTAGTTGACTACATGGGAGGAAACATGCCAAGGATTTATGCAACCTTAGACAACAAGAAAGAACAATATCAATCCCCCATGATTGAAGTGGAAGGTAATATTGATAATCAACCCACGACAAGTTTAATAGATTCTGGAGATAGCCATAGTTACAAAAAATCTAACATCATTGAAATGTTTCACATGCAAAGGAATAAGTATAATAAATCTCGGTTAGTTCAATTAGCCATAGGGGATAATAGGAAAATCAATGAGCTAGTTAAAGATTGTCCAATAGACATGAATGGACTCAACACAAAGGTATATGTGAACATCATACCATTGGGTTCATATGATTGTCTAATTGGCATGGATTGGTTGGAAAAATACCATATTGTCATAGACTGTTACAACAATTCAATCACATGTCTTGATGAAGAAGGGAAGCAAGGAAATGATCAAGGAATTCTAAGAGTTATAACTATTAGAGAAATTTTAGCATGCAGTTGAAAAATATTTTCGAGAAGGGATGTCATATTTTTGCATCCCATATGGAAGAGGAAGCCAAAGATAATGTGGTGAGTATTGATTTCTTTATTGATTTGGTGCCAGGAGCTTCCGCAGTGTCCAAGACACCATACAGAATGGGCACACCGAAATTGAAGGAGTTATGGATGTAGCTTAAAGAATTGTTAAGGAAGTTGTATATATTAACAAGTGTGTCACCTTGGGGTTCCAAACTCTTTTTGTGAAGAATAAATATGGAACCTTAAGGATTTTTATTGATTTTAGATAGCTAAATAAGGTCACCATAAAGAACAAATATCCTTTTCCAAGGACTGTTGACTTATTTGATCAACTGAAATGTGCAAGAATATTTTCCAATATTGACTTGAGATCAGGTTATCATCAAGTGAGGATAAATGAAGAAGACATCAACAAGAAAGCACTTAGGACAAGATACAAGAATTATGAATTCACAGCAATGTCATTTGTGCTATCAAATGCCCCAACTATTTTTATGTTTTCGATGAATGGATTCTTCAAGGAATACCTAGACAAGTTTGTAACTGTGTTTTTGGATGATATACTCATTTACTCAAAGACATAAGAGGAGCATGAAAAACATTTAATAATCGTGTTGCAAGTTTTAAGACAACGTAAATTGTATACTAAGCTAATTAAGTGCATATTTTATCAAAATAAGATTCACTACTTGGGGCATGCAATTTCTGTAGAAGGGATAGCAATTGATCCCGAGAATATAGAGGCAATTAGAGGATGACCATTTCTAAGAAATGTGACATAGGTCAGATCATTCATGGTTCTTGTTGGTTATTACTAAATATTTATAAAAGGATTATCAAAGATTGCAAGTCCAATCACTTCTTTTCAAAAGAAGGCAGTGAAATTTGAATGGTATTCCAAGTGTGGGAAAATATTTCAGAAGTTGAAGAACATATTGACAAGTGCGCCCGTATTGAAGATGAAAACTGGGAAAAATATTTTTTGGTGTTCACTAATGCATGCAAGGAAAGGATTTATGGATTCTTCACACAAAAAGATCATGTGGTATGCTACGAGTCCCGGAAATTAAAAGAGCATGAAAGGAATTATTCTACCCATGATCTAGAATTAGCATCCATTATTCATGCATTAAAAATGTGGAGAAATTACCTCATGGAAAGGAAATTTGAGCTAAGGATAGACCATTGTGGACTCAAATATTTTTTTGGACAACACACATTAAATGCCAAATGAACTATATGGATTGAATTTCTTAGTGAGTATGACGTTGAAATTAAGAATATAAAAGGAAAAAAAAAAAACAGTGGTTGATGCACTCAACAGGAGAGAACATGAGATGCATATTGCATCCATTATCATGTACAAGGATGATCTAAAAGATAAAATTATCGCAGCATCAAACTCAAATCAACAATATTTAAAAATAAAATGAACATTACAAAAATGTAATTTTCAATAGAAATTTAAATACTTTGAGCTAAAGGGAGATGGAATTCTCATATACAAAGGAAAAATATATGTGTCCAAATACAATGATATGAAAAATGAAATGGTGAGGGAAATGCACAATGCGTTGTATGTGGGGCACCTAGGATATCAAAAGTCAATTTCAGTTGTGAGAAGCCAATACTTCTGGGAAAGAATGAGGAAAGAAGTGGCTAATCACATAGCTAGATGTCTAGAATGATAGAAGGTGAAGGAAAAACATCGTCATACATCTGGGTTACTGCAGCCATTTCCCATTCCAGAATGGAAGTGGGAAGTAGTTACAGTTGATTTTATTACAAAGCTTCCCAAAATAATAAAGCAACATGATTCCATCATAGTGGTGGTGGATAAATTAACTAAGGAAACACATTTTATTCCAATGAAGACTACACACAAGGAAGGAAATATTGTATAAATCTACATGAAATAAGATTGACATGATACATGCGGTGCTTAAGAAAATAGTTTTAGACAGAGATACAAAGTTTACATCCAATTTTTGGAAGGGTTTGTTCAAAGGATTTGGGACAAAACTAAATCTTAGTACAAAATATCACCCATATTCATATCGGAAAATAGAGAGAATTAATAAAATAATTGAGGACATGCTTGAAATGTATGTGATAAACCAACCATCAATGTGGGAATATTGTATTCACTTAGTTCAATTTTATTACAATAATTGGTATCAAGCCTCATTGAAAATGTGTCCATTTGAAGCATTGTGTGGTAGGAAGTGTAACATGCCAGTGAGTTTGGATAATCTGATAGACAGAGTTGAAGGAAATGGAAGAGAAGATGACAAATATCAATATGTATTTAAAGTCTCCCCAGGACATGAAGAAAATCTATGCAGACAAGAATAGAGTTTTGAGATATTTAAAAGTGGGAGAACATATGTTTTTAAAAGTGAAAGCGAAGAGGATTTAGGCAAGATTAGGAAGATGCCCAAAGTTGGAAGTAAGATATTGTGGACATTTTGAGATATTATATAGATAGGGTTAGTTTCATACATGCTAGCATTTAATACATCCATGAGAGTGAATAATTTATTTCATGTGTCATTATTAAATAAATGTGTATCTGACCCTAACCACATAATTGATTGGACTATGATCCAGGTGGAACACGAAGTAG
The DNA here is from genome assembly GCA_009831015.1 of Picea engelmannii. Taxonomy (NCBI): domain Eukaryota; kingdom Viridiplantae; phylum Streptophyta; class Pinopsida; order Pinales; family Pinaceae; genus Picea; species Picea engelmannii. Next base: position 305,755 of record ML785562.1, read on the forward strand.
ATTTCCTGGTTGAACTAGTACGAATCTTGGACTGGAAAGTCAAAGTGATAAGTAACAAATACATGGGGTTGGTAAAGGTTCAATGGACCTACTATGGTCCTAAATATGAAAAATGGGAGCACAAATAAAATATGTGGGAGGAATACCCATAAAGTTTTCTCAATTTTGAAGAAAACATAATATAAGAATGCAACTCCATTTTGAGTAGTTATAGTTCCATAACCACGTCTCAGAGTCCGAGCCAACATTAACTAGGGGCCTTGATAAAATAATGGTACAACCCAATGGAATGAGAGCAGTGAGGGGGGTACATTCCTTGGGTCAGTAAGTTGAGAGGAATAGGCAGTTTTGGTTGGAATTGTTGTGGGAATTGCAAAATTGCATAACTTTTGTTTCATAGTATTATGATGTAAATTTGTATATGTATGTATATTAGCATAGCGTGCACTGAGGAAGAAAAAAAAATTTAGGGGAGGGGGAATGTAATGTACCCTCTGTAATCCCCAGTTTAATTAATGCTTAATATGGATACAATGTGTCACTACGTCCAAGCGATGTATATGTGAATTGTATTTCTAAATTTTAATAACAAAATGTGATGCCATCTATTGGGGATATGGGAAAAGATGGGGGATGGTTAATCCACAAGAGAGGGGATGGTCTAAGACAATTCCTAAGAGGGTTCCAAGGGGGAATTATCCATGTCTATTAATTCAACCCACTTTCTAAATTTTCTATTGGTATATGAACCTTCTATTTTGTTGTTGAGTGTTCCCAAAGCCAATCATTGAATGGATGGAAGAGGGAGGGTGTGAGAAGTCACATCCCATA
>ML785562.1:308424-361944 GCA_009831015.1 Picea engelmannii
TTTAGATTCCAGAATCTATAATTACTGATATTTTTTCTTATGCATGAAATAAATAAAATATGGAAAATAGAGAACAATAAAATACAACACACCATCCATAGAATAACACAAATATTTTATCTAGAAAACCCTTACGAGAGAAAACCAAGCCAAAAGACAAGGTTTCTATGCTCTATTTTCTCTCGTATGGAAGTAATGCAAGTAAAAAGGAGAAGACACTCTCTATGGAGTTACCCGAGACAGGTGGCCTATTAGGATACTACAAAACATTAACCTCTTGTATGCTCTCTAATTTCCCACTCCCAGTTGTTTGGTTCTGCTAATGAACAAAATACAATAACATATAATGGAAACCCTTCTCCTCCTAGCACTCCAATATTTAATATAACTTGATAGCCATCTAGGGGTAGGGTTTTGACTTCCTCAACTCTCAATTGTGATAAGGTTTTGGACCTTCTAGAATATTCTTAAAAAATACACTATGTGGCTAGCTCCACACATTTAAGTAATGGGGGATGACATGGAATCCCCTTGCACCATGGTGATTAATGTGGTGGTTCAACTTGTGGGAGGAATAATTTTGCATACAAACTACAATTGAGACGACTGTTGCACCATTGGAAAAGTATCGATGTGTATAATATATTAACTTTCTCCATAGTAAGATTTGGACCATAAAAAAGTTTCATTTGATGCCTAAAAATAGCTCTGGAAGATTTCAGATAGTTTTTTGGACCAAAATTTCCAAATTTGGACCAGCCATCAAAATGGCCCTACAAGCTAATTACTCCAATTTGTCCACCATGAAAGTATTGAGATAGATGAAAAATAATATAGTGATCTAATAGAGATCACACCTTCCCATTTAGGGAGGATTTTGGTCCCCAAAATATTTATTGAATGAGGCGAGGAGAATTTTCCTCTAACTTCTCCCTGGAGTACCATTTTGCTTTGCTTGGAAGTTGTTCTTTCAATCCAATCAGCCAAAGGTCATGTTTCCTATGTCTTGTAGTTCTAGACCTCTTCTACAAAACTATGTCCTCTACCAACTCTTCCTGAGAAACTGGTATTAATTCCTCTATGGAAGGTAGGGCATGCACCTCCTCTTGATCCAACATGGAAGGATCATAGAGTTTGATATTCTCCATCTTCACTACTGAGTAAATGTGCATATATGGGGGTAGACTGCATTTGTAGGCATTATCTCCCACCTTTTCAAATACCTCAATAAAAACCATATCATAGAGACTTGATATTCTTACCAGGACCCTGTAGCTTTTTCCTATATGTTGATGGTCTTTTTACAAGGCATGAGAATGCACATTCCATTAATCTTGTCAACTACAACAAAAAGATAGTCATGTCCCTTCCTATTTGTTAGTAAACCTTCCAAAAAATCTATGGAAATACTTTCCCAAGTTCAAGTGTGTAAAGTCCCCTCTATAATCCGTAGTTTAATTAATTCTTAATGTAGATATAATGTGTGACTATGGCCAAGCGATGTATATACAAATTGTGTTTCTAAATTTTAATAATAAAATGTGATGCCAATTGTTGGTGGATATGGACAAAGATAGGGGATGATTGATCCACAAGAGAGGGAAGGGTATAAGAGAATGACTAAGAGGGATCCAAGGGAGAATTACACATGTCTAAAAATTCAACCCACTTCCTAAATTTTCTATTGGTATATTAACCTTCTAGTTTGTTATTGAGTGTTCCCAAAGCCAATCATTGAATGCATGTAAGAGGGTGGGTATGAAAATTCATATTCCATAGTTATTGGGAGCATGGGGGTTGAGTACAAGAATTTTTTGGGAAGAGTATTAGTAAAGAAAGAAAGTGAAGAGATAAAATTCATATTGGAAGTTACAAAATTTGTAGACAGTAAATGCTTTTGCATGAACAACAAACATACAGAAAAAAAAGGAAATCTTGGAGCTGGAGAAATCATGGAGAGAGAATTATAGAGCGTATTTAGAGCAGAATCCTAGAGATCCAGGTTTTCAGGAATGAAGTCTAAACTCATGTGTGAGTTGCACTATAATGGGAAGTGATTGGTGTTGTTTTTCCTGGTAGTTTTCCTAGCAATGAGCTCCCTTGATTTTCCTAGTAGAGATATTCCTAGTTACCTATGCTAGATAGACCTTGATAAATAAATGGGACACATGATGGATTGAGATCAGTGAAGGATTACATTCGTTGGGTTGGGTAGGTAAAGAGGAAGAGAGCTGGTGAAAAATAGGGATAATTGTAAGAGAATACTAGTGGGTTGTGGGATTTATGAGCTGTGAGTGGACAATGAGAAACCACCATTTTTTGTGGATTACTAGCCCCAGCTTGGGGGTGAATTAATGTTGATAGGAACAATAAGTCTATGGTTGGGTGAAACGTTTGTCCCAAGTAGTTGGTTGCACAATCATTTTTAAAAGATAATTGTTTTATCTTGTTTTTTGTGTTGCATTATGAGTTTATTTGTTATGTATTAACTATATGTATGAGAACAATTTATATGCTGGTATATTTTATTTTATTAGCTACATTTTATGTTTATTTTGGAATCTTGTAGATGCATCTAGTTCATGGTATCAACAAATTGTTAAATTTGTATTTCTTCCCATAGATGATAAGCTACAAGAATAGTTAGCAGAAAAATTTCAGCTTTATGTGTTTTCTGTATAGTAATGATCATCAGTTCATCCAAGGGTTGTTACAAATTGATATTAGATAATTTGTTTCAAACATTGGACCCATATGGACCAACAACCAGTGAAAATTTGTGAAAATTAATTGTTATATATTTCTATCTATGATGAATTTGGAGAAAAATGGAGAAATTTAGAGCGAAATCCGCAAATTCATGAGAAAACTCAAGCTTTAAATGCTTCATAATCATCGAGGAGCTGATACAAAGCATTAATATGCAAATTTGTAGAGCTAAGTTCAACTTTGAAGGTCGAATTTCATGTTTTGATGATCTTTGAACAATTTGGATGAAGTTTAATGAATCTATGACCAAGATCACATTTGATATCAGATCAATGGCCAGATTCATCATGAATATATTTAAAAACTTATAAGGTTTTCGGAGTTTGGAAAGGTCTAGCAGATCGACGACTGAGATTCATTGTTGGCAGTTGGGAAAATGAGATATATCGATTGTCTAGATTTGTTTTCAGTCATTTGGAAGTTGGAGAAGACCAATGGTAAATATCATTTTGAACGGTATATCGACAATCCAAATTCATCTAGGATTTGATCAAAAATTTCTAAGTGTTGGAGTTGGCCAAGAGAATTCACCAACGACCGATGGTCAAGTTTTTCGAATTGGTAAAGTTTTTTAGTCTCCGATAGAAATAGTCGATGGTCGATGGTTAGGTTGGAAAATTTCATTAAGTATTTTAGCAAGGTGTTTGCTCGACAAGATTAATTGTCGATCAACAACAATCGATGATCAAATCAGAAAATTCGACAAGTTTTTTGGGTCATCCAAGGGGAGCTATCGATGGTTAATGAAGAAAAGAGAATGATGACATGCCGTGCCACATCATCCAAGCTGACACCTTAGGATGGCTCGTCATGACACATTAGCTTAGTTTCCATGTCATCTAAGAGATGGTTAATGGTTGATGATCGAGTTATTCAAATTAGTAAGGATTTTCATCTTCCAATGAAAATCACCGATATTTGATGGTCGATGGTTGGATTGGTCGGTTAAGAGATGTCTTGTAAATCGGTTGTCAAAGGAAAGGGCTAATGGCCAATGGTCGAGTTGACGATTTTGGTAGGGTGTTGCATGTGCCTAAAGGAAAATGTCGATCACCGATAGAGTTCAGATCAATGAATGATATTTCCCCCGATTTGGAGATCAAAAACGCATATTAAGAGGCTGGTGTAATGGTAAAATAGTCATTTTCTATGAAATTTTCAAAATTTTGAAGGTCTTGAACTTGTAGGACATTTTTTAAGGCCTAAAAAACATTTTTAAGGGTTCTAATTTTTAAGTCTATAAGTTTTGTAGGCACCACATACATCCCATGTATCTTAAATACAACAATTGAAGGAGATATTTCCAATGAGCTATTATGTTCACAAAACAGAGCTCATATGAGAAAATTATAGCTGAAACAATTAACGTAAAATTTTAGCACCAATTTACTTCCAGATGGCATAACGCCTTGCTTAGAAGTCTGTTTGAGGCAAAAGAGAAATCTATGGAAATTTTATGAACCATATAAGACAATCATGGAGCCAAATTTGAAATCTGGTTATGTAAAAATGTGCAGGAAGAGAAGGAAGACACATGTAGCATATAGGAATAAAATGGGAAAACAATTTAAACTTCTTTGGACCATAACTTTCAACTCATAACTCATATTTGAGTAAACAAATATTTGTTGGAAAAGTATTGAAGAGGAAAAGACATATATCCACCTAGAATTTTGAATTGGGAACTAAAATTTTATCAAAAAGTAATAAAGTAATTCTATAGCAGTGAGTGAGTGGAAATTTCAACTTATGAATGTTGTAAATTTTCACTCAGAATGAGGCATGAGTACAGTTGGTGGAGAGACGTTTTAGAGAAGAATGTGTCTAAGAGATCATATTTCCACTTAGTCCATTCTGTTCTTCAAAAAATGAGATGATGAATAACCTATATTCTAATTAATGAAACATTTTATAGTATGCATGTGTTAACAATAATTATTACATGGACATTTATTGGAGAACTAGAGGTACATAAAAACAACTTTGGTTCTGATATGAGGAATGGATTTATGGAAGATTCCCATGGATCTTATAGCCATGATAACAAGGTCAATGGTATACATGTCAGCATGGGAAATTCTAATATATATTCTAATGGAAGAAGAGGTGAGAAATATCATGTAATGATGAGAAGCCTACATAGGGAAGTGTAGAGCTATAGGGCAGATAATGAAAGGATTATGAAAGCTCGAGAAGAGATACTTCAGATTCTGAATATGTTGCATATGAAAGTTAATAAAGACTCTAGCACTAATAAAGTAGCTAATTCTAGATAAGTGATAACATCGAGATACCATAGAAGAAGGGATGATTGTGGGAATCATAGATAGTCAAGAAGCATAAGAAAGTGCCAAGATTCTCCGAGGAAATCCACTATAATACCTCATGCAAGTTTAGGTCCAGGGAGAATCCCAAGTGTGTATACTATTAGGAGGAATAGAAAAAGGCATGATCCAAACATATTGGAAGGTGAACTCAGGAAAATCAAGCCACCAACTTTCAATGGTGATCACAGGAAAGGAGAAGAGTTTGAGGCTTGGCTATTGGAAATGAAGAAATATTTTGAGATGCATGATTACCCCTCAAGGGTAGAATCTATAATTGTAACCTACAAAGGAATCCATGTTGTGCGATCAACTTAAGCAAGCCAAGCACCTTGATGAGAAGAGGATCTCATGGAGGTAGTTTAAAGGATATTTCCAAGAGAAATATGTTTCCCAACATTATTATGAAAGGAAGATGAAAGAATTATTTGAGATCCAGTTGGGAAGCATAGAAATGGATCAATATGAGAAGACATATCTTGAATTATTAAAGTATGTGGACTTCATAAAGGATAAGAATCTAAAAATCCAAACTTTTTTGAGTGGGTTACCCTCCTTCTACAATTATAAGATATAATATTATAACTCTGGGACTTTGGAGGAATCCATAAGGAGAGAAAATCATATTTATGAGTAAAGCAGAGGAAGGCCAATTTTCCAAAAATATTGGAAAGACAAGATTAATGGTAAAAATGATCAAAGGAAGAAATGTTTTAAGCCACTATTTTTCAAGAAAAACTCCCAATAAAATAAAAAAGGTAAGCCAACCCAAAATGAGCACAAGACTGCATATTCATTTGGGAAAAGGCCAAGGAAACAACCTGTACAATTTTGGGGATGTGAGGGAAATCAATTATATAGGGATTGCACTCAAAAAGATGAAAGAATGAGGATTTTCCACAACATTCATGAGGTTGAAGTAGTTGACTACATGGGAGGAAACATGCCAAGGATTTATGCAACCTTAGACAACAAGAAAGAACAATATCAATCCCCCATGATTGAAGTGGAAGGTAATATTGATAATCAACCCACGACAAGTTTAATAGATTCTGGAGATAGCCATAGTTACAAAAAATCTAACATCATTGAAATGTTTCACATGCAAAGGAATAAGTATAATAAATCTCGGTTAGTTCAATTAGCCATAGGGGATAATAGGAAAATCAATGAGCTAGTTAAAGATTGTCCAATAGACATGAATGGACTCAACACAAAGGTATATGTGAACATCATACCATTGGGTTCATATGATTGTCTAATTGGCATGGATTGGTTGGAAAAATACCATATTGTCATAGACTGTTACAACAATTCAATCACATGTCTTGATGAAGAAGGGAAGCAAGGAAATGATCAAGGAATTCTAAGAGTTATAACTATTAGAGAAATTTTAGCATGCAGTTGAAAAATATTTTCGAGAAGGGATGTCATATTTTTGCATCCCATATGGAAGAGGAAGCCAAAGATAATGTGGTGAGTATTGATTTCTTTATTGATTTGGTGCCAGGAGCTTCCGCAGTGTCCAAGACACCATACAGAATGGGCACACCGAAATTGAAGGAGTTATGGATGTAGCTTAAAGAATTGTTAAGGAAGTTGTATATATTAACAAGTGTGTCACCTTGGGGTTCCAAACTCTTTTTGTGAAGAATAAATATGGAACCTTAAGGATTTTTATTGATTTTAGATAGCTAAATAAGGTCACCATAAAGAACAAATATCCTTTTCCAAGGACTGTTGACTTATTTGATCAACTGAAATGTGCAAGAATATTTTCCAATATTGACTTGAGATCAGGTTATCATCAAGTGAGGATAAATGAAGAAGACATCAACAAGAAAGCACTTAGGACAAGATACAAGAATTATGAATTCACAGCAATGTCATTTGTGCTATCAAATGCCCCAACTATTTTTATGTTTTCGATGAATGGATTCTTCAAGGAATACCTAGACAAGTTTGTAACTGTGTTTTTGGATGATATACTCATTTACTCAAAGACATAAGAGGAGCATGAAAAACATTTAATAATCGTGTTGCAAGTTTTAAGACAACGTAAATTGTATACTAAGCTAATTAAGTGCATATTTTATCAAAATAAGATTCACTACTTGGGGCATGCAATTTCTGTAGAAGGGATAGCAATTGATCCCGAGAATATAGAGGCAATTAGAGGATGACCATTTCTAAGAAATGTGACATAGGTCAGATCATTCATGGTTCTTGTTGGTTATTACTAAATATTTATAAAAGGATTATCAAAGATTGCAAGTCCAATCACTTCTTTTCAAAAGAAGGCAGTGAAATTTGAATGGTATTCCAAGTGTGGGAAAATATTTCAGAAGTTGAAGAACATATTGACAAGTGCGCCCGTATTGAAGATGAAAACTGGGAAAAATATTTTTTGGTGTTCACTAATGCATGCAAGGAAAGGATTTATGGATTCTTCACACAAAAAGATCATGTGGTATGCTACGAGTCCCGGAAATTAAAAGAGCATGAAAGGAATTATTCTACCCATGATCTAGAATTAGCATCCATTATTCATGCATTAAAAATGTGGAGAAATTACCTCATGGAAAGGAAATTTGAGCTAAGGATAGACCATTGTGGACTCAAATATTTTTTTGGACAACACACATTAAATGCCAAATGAACTATATGGATTGAATTTCTTAGTGAGTATGACGTTGAAATTAAGAATATAAAAGGAAAAAAAAAAAACAGTGGTTGATGCACTCAACAGGAGAGAACATGAGATGCATATTGCATCCATTATCATGTACAAGGATGATCTAAAAGATAAAATTATCGCAGCATCAAACTCAAATCAACAATATTTAAAAATAAAATGAACATTACAAAAATGTAATTTTCAATAGAAATTTAAATACTTTGAGCTAAAGGGAGATGGAATTCTCATATACAAAGGAAAAATATATGTGTCCAAATACAATGATATGAAAAATGAAATGGTGAGGGAAATGCACAATGCGTTGTATGTGGGGCACCTAGGATATCAAAAGTCAATTTCAGTTGTGAGAAGCCAATACTTCTGGGAAAGAATGAGGAAAGAAGTGGCTAATCACATAGCTAGATGTCTAGAATGATAGAAGGTGAAGGAAAAACATCGTCATACATCTGGGTTACTGCAGCCATTTCCCATTCCAGAATGGAAGTGGGAAGTAGTTACAGTTGATTTTATTACAAAGCTTCCCAAAATAATAAAGCAACATGATTCCATCATAGTGGTGGTGGATAAATTAACTAAGGAAACACATTTTATTCCAATGAAGACTACACACAAGGAAGGAAATATTGTATAAATCTACATGAAATAAGATTGACATGATACATGCGGTGCTTAAGAAAATAGTTTTAGACAGAGATACAAAGTTTACATCCAATTTTTGGAAGGGTTTGTTCAAAGGATTTGGGACAAAACTAAATCTTAGTACAAAATATCACCCATATTCATATCGGAAAATAGAGAGAATTAATAAAATAATTGAGGACATGCTTGAAATGTATGTGATAAACCAACCATCAATGTGGGAATATTGTATTCACTTAGTTCAATTTTATTACAATAATTGGTATCAAGCCTCATTGAAAATGTGTCCATTTGAAGCATTGTGTGGTAGGAAGTGTAACATGCCAGTGAGTTTGGATAATCTGATAGACAGAGTTGAAGGAAATGGAAGAGAAGATGACAAATATCAATATGTATTTAAAGTCTCCCCAGGACATGAAGAAAATCTATGCAGACAAGAATAGAGTTTTGAGATATTTAAAAGTGGGAGAACATATGTTTTTAAAAGTGAAAGCGAAGAGGATTTAGGCAAGATTAGGAAGATGCCCAAAGTTGGAAGTAAGATATTGTGGACATTTTGAGATATTATATAGATAGGGTTAGTTTCATACATGCTAGCATTTAATACATCCATGAGAGTGAATAATTTATTTCATGTGTCATTATTAAATAAATGTGTATCTGACCCTAACCACATAATTGATTGGACTATGATCCAGGTGGAACACGAAGTAGATTTCCTGGTTGAACTAGTACGAATCTTGGACTGGAAAGTCAAAGTGATAAGTAACAAATACATGGGGTTGGTAAAGGTTCAATGGACCTACTATGGTCCTAAATATGAAAAATGGGAGCACAAATAAAATATGTGGGAGGAATACCCATAAAGTTTTCTCAATTTTGAAGAAAACATAATATAAGAATGCAACTCCATTTTGAGTAGTTATAGTTCCATAACCACGTCTCAGAGTCCGAGCCAACATTAACTAGGGGCCTTGATAAAATAATGGTACAACCCAATGGAATGAGAGCAGTGAGGGGGGTACATTCCTTGGGTCAGTAAGTTGAGAGGAATAGGCAGTTTTGGTTGGAATTGTTGTGGGAATTGCAAAATTGCATAACTTTTGTTTCATAGTATTATGATGTAAATTTGTATATGTATGTATATTAGCATAGCGTGCACTGAGGAAGAAAAAAAAATTTAGGGGAGGGGGAATGTAATGTACCCTCTGTAATCCCCAGTTTAATTAATGCTTAATATGGATACAATGTGTCACTACGTCCAAGCGATGTATATGTGAATTGTATTTCTAAATTTTAATAACAAAATGTGATGCCATCTATTGGGGATATGGGAAAAGATGGGGGATGGTTAATCCACAAGAGAGGGGATGGTCTAAGACAATTCCTAAGAGGGTTCCAAGGGGGAATTATCCATGTCTATTAATTCAACCCACTTTCTAAATTTTCTATTGGTATATGAACCTTCTATTTTGTTGTTGAGTGTTCCCAAAGCCAATCATTGAATGGATGGAAGAGGGAGGGTGTGAGAAGTCACATCCCATAGTTATTCGTAGCATGGGGGATGAGTACAATAAATTTGGGGAAGACTGTAATTCAAGCAAGAAAGCAAAGAGAGAAAATCCATATACAAATTTAAAACAGTTTTAAACAATCAATGTTTTTGCATGAACAAAATAAAAGGGGGGAAAAGAAGATCCTTGAGATCGAGCAACCACGAAGGGAGAAATATGGAGCGTATTTGGAGCATAAGACTGAAGAGCCAATTTTTTAGGCCTAAAGAGTGAACTCTTGTTTGATATACAATGTAAAAACTAGTGATTGCTACTATTTGTCCTGGTAGTTTTCCTAGCAATGAGCTCCCTTGAGTTTCGCAATAGAAATATTCCTGGTTACCTGTGCCATAGAAACCATGATAATTTAATGGGATGCTAGATGGACTAAGAGAAGTGAAGGGTTACATTTTTTTTGTTGGGAAATTCAAGAGAAAGAGAGTTGGTCGAAAATTGGAATAGCTATAGGAGAATACCAGTGGGTTGTGGGATTTCTAAGTTGCTAGTGGAAAGTGAGAGACCACCCTCTTTTGTAGATTGTTATCCCCAGCTTGGGGGTGACTTTTTGTTGATATTTGGAAGAACATGTCTATGGTTGGGTGGAATTTATGTCCCAAGTAGTTGGCTACACAACCATTTTTTAAATATAATTGTTTTATCTCGTTTTCTGTGTTGCATTATGAGTTTAATTGTCATGTATTAACTATGCTTCTGAGAACAATTTATGTGTTGTTGTATTTGAGTTTATTAGTTTCATTTTATGTTTATTTTATAATTTTGTAGATGTATCTAGCTAATTCTATCATCAAATGGTTAAAACTGTATGTTTTCATATAGTTGGTAAGCTACATGATTAGTTAACAAAAAAAAATTGTCTTTATGTGTTTTCCGCATAGTAATGATCCTTAGTTCAATTGGGGGTTGTTAAAGAGTGGGTATAGGTAAGGGATGGTATAGACCTTGATTCTTATTATTGGTATTGCTGGTACAAGAAGGTATACATCCTCTAATCTATTTTTCTACATCTTCTTGCATTCTGGGCTAGTACACATACCTCTATAAATTGGAAATTGTCTTCCCAACACCAAAATGTGCTACAACCTTGGATATGTGAGCCTCTCTAATAAGTTGTAATCGTTCACCCTTAGGAATGAAAATCTTGTTGAGCTTGTAGAGTAGGTCATTATAGAAATTATAGTCAACCTTGTTCTCACCTTCTTCTAGATGAATTTGGCCCTGTAGTTGCTAAAACAACTCCTTGAAGTTCTCATATTATATGTATGTCTCTTTATATGTATCATGGGTAAAAGGATGCATGTGCATCAAAGTTCCCAAAAATATAATATTGGTTTTTAGTGGCCATGAAAGAATGTACGCCAACTTGTTTGTGCTACCCTTCTTATACTTTATGAACAAATAAAATTAGTGTAAGAACCCCATCCATTTGTATTTCTTGGTTTGTTGTAACTTAATTTGGCCCTACAAATACTAGATTATCTCATGATCTATGTGTATTATGGTCTCCATTCCCATTGAATAGTGCTTCCACTTTTTAATATCTTGTACCAAGGAATAAATCTCCTTGTCCTACATAGGGTAATTGAGGACGGCCCCGTGAAATACTTTATAATGATAGCAGACATGGGTTCCTCCCTACACCATGATGACTCCCATGGCATACCCACTTGCATCTATATCCACTCCAAAGGATTCTACAAGCTTGGTAGCACGAGCATTAGTGTTTGAATGATATTTCTTTTCATCCCATCAAAGTCATTTTCTTTATTCTTCCCCCACTGGAAACTCTTATTGCTCGTTGTTATTGTGTGGAGTGGTGCAACTACTACTAAAAATGAAGATATGAACTTCCACAAGTATTTTTCTACCCCAACAAAGATCTTAACTTCTATGCAAATTGTAGGAACTAGCCATTTCATGATGGCCTCCATATTGGTGGGATCTATATTGAGCTCACCTCCACTGATCACATACCCCATATATACAAAAGACTATTAAGGAAATGGTCGTTTATTGATATTGGGAAATAGTTGGTTCTTCTTCGTGGTCTCTAACACCTGCATAAGATGTGATATGTGTTCTTCCTAGATAGAACTATAAACCATTATATCATCATAGAAAATAACAAATGAATCTATATAAGGGCGTAAAACATCATTCATTAGTCTCATAAATGTAGTTGGTGCATTGAATAAATTGAATGGCATAACCAACACTCATACAAACCTTACCTTGTCTTGAAGGAAGTCTTCAAGGTATCTTCTTATTTGACTCATAATTGGTGATATCCTTATTTCAAATCTGTCTTATTGAAGTAATTGACATGTTGTAGTTGGTCCAACATATCATCGATCCTGGGAAGAGGGTATTGATTCTTTATTGTAATCTTGTTCAATTCCCTGCAATCGATACACATTCTCCAAGTCCCATCCTTCTTAGTCACAATTATGATGATTGAACCACAAGGTGAGGTAGTTGGACGAATCACACCCTTCTCTAAAAATTGTTGCAACTACTTCTTTACTTTGTTTGCTTTTAGAACAGACTGTCTATAGAGCCCAATATTTGGCAAGGGGGGGGGGTCTGGTGATAATTGGATTTCACTGTTCACTTCCCTCTTGGGTGGTATCTCTTTAGGCTCCTAGAACACTCACATGTATTCCTTTAGCAACTCCTCCAATTTATTTGTATGCTCCCTAGTACACCCTTACAGGGATGTCTTTAATTTTAATGCTTGTTCACCCGACTAATTTTCCCTTAGGAAAAGTAAAACATATTTGTTTCTAGAAATAATCAATTTCTTAGCTTTGTTGACACTTACAAGTGAAATTTTTTATTTTCCTTTGTGTGTGTTGATGATGAATAATTTCTTGTCCTTGATGAGGAGGCACTGGTTAGATCTTTGCATGAATACAGAATCTCTTATATACATGTATGGGATTCCAAACACTACTCCACATACATCAAGTGGTACTACATACAATTATACTACATCAATAAAATGAGCACTTATAGAAAATTTAATCTTCCACTTCTTTGTTACCTTGATCTCTACATCCTTGTTTTCCCAACTTAATGGATCATGGATAGGATTATTGTGAACCTCCAATCCAAGTTTCTTTACCAGATTGTTTTCTATGAGATTATCCTGTGAGACATAGTTAAACATAACATCTATCTTGGTATTCTTCACCTCAATATTGATTTATAAGAAGCTTGGTAATTTTCTTCTCTTCCTAGTGATGAAGGGTACTCAAATTCACCTCCTTCTGCATAGATGTGCAGTCAATATTTTCATCCATATCACAACTACTTTCAACCTGATTTCTTGAATCTGTGGCTATAAGGTTATTTTTCTTTATGTCCTTCTTGTGGCTCTTTGCGTTCAACTCTAGATGTAGTTTCCAACACTTTTCCTTGGTCTGATTATGAATATTGCAATAGGTTCAATGGTTGATGGTATCCTTGCAATAATTTTCATTGGCTACCATCTTCTTATGCTTTCCCCATTTCCACTTCTTCTTCCCCTCCTTAGAATCTTCCTAGTGATATTTTTATTTAGAACCACTTGGTTTCCCCTTCTTTTGGGCTATGTTTTCAAGGTAATTTTAATGTACACATTCCTCATCCACTATCCTTGGCTTGAAGAGCATCACTTGATTTTGTAGATGATGGTGTAAACCCCTTATATACTTGAGGAGTACATATGGGTTCTTGGGAGATATACCCAACATGATGGCCAGATGTTCTCTTGTACACTCTACCCATGCCTCTTCCAAAAGTAGTGCCACCAGATCCATTATTCCTCTACATACCCCAATAGAGTAGAATTGGGACTTTATGAGGGTTTTGAATTCCTCCCACCTAGTTACTAGCATATCACCCTCCATCCTAAGTGTTTTTGTATGAGTTTCCCACTAGGTTAAAGAATGCCCCTCTAACTTCAATCTAGAAAATGAAACCATTTTCTCTTCATCTATATCGTGGATGATAAAATAAACTTATAGTTGCTACAACCAATTATTTAGTTTAATGCATCAATCTCACCTTGGTATGTATTTATGTACACTTTCACTTCCACATTGAATATTTATTGTGAAGGGTTAACCACACTTGAAATCAACTGCCCTTTCTCGGGTTCTTTCCATGACTCCTTTCCCAGGTCTTCTTGATCTATCGATTTTCCCCCCGATATGATGTCTGAGTTAGACCCTCCATCTTATCTGAATATTCCAATATTTCTTGATAGAGCCTCCATGAGGAGGTTCATATTGCAGTTGATATTAGTGACCTATGCTTCCAACCTATCAAATTTCTCTTCTGCTAGATCTCGAGAATTGTTATGAATAGACTTGTCTTCCATGGCTAGGGTTTTTGGGACCTTTCTTTAAGATGATTCTTGGATCCTCCAACTTCCCACAAATACCCAAAATAAAACATACTATAATACCAATACGATCTGTAAAATGTCATGGAAATTTCATTAAAACAATTCATCACAACAAATATGATAAATAAATTGAAATCTACACTATGAAGGTTAAATTCCTTTATATTAAAAAATATTTAGTTATTGATTTTTCTACTTATGCATGAAATAGATAAAATATAGAAAGTAGATAATATTAAAATACAATAACACACCATCCACAAAATAACACAAATATTTTTTCTAGGAAACCCTTACAAGAGAAAAAACAGCTAGAAGGTGAGGCTTCTCTACTCTCTTTTCTCTGGTATGGAAATATTGCAAGTACAAAGGAGAAATCACTCTCTATGGATGTATCTGATACTTGTGTCCTATTAGGTTACTACAAAAAATTAACTCCCTTTCATATGCTCTCTAATTTCCAACTCCCAGCTTTTGTGTTCTTATATGGAACAAAATACAATAACATAGAATGGAACCCCTTCTCCTCCTAGTGGCCCAATATTTAACATAGCCCAATAGCCATCTAGGGGTAGAGTTTTGAATTCATCAATCCTCAATTGTGACAAGGTTTTAAAACTTCTAGAATTTTCTTAGAAAATCCACTACATGGCTATCCCCATGCATTTAAGTAATGGGGGTCGACATGGCATCCACTCGCACCACGGTGATTAATATAGTAGGTCAACTTGCGGGAGGCATACATTTCACATACAAACTCTGATTGAGGTGATTATTGCACCATTGGAAAGGTCTCAATGTGGATAATATATAATCTTTCTCCATAGTAAGTTTTGAACTGAAAAAGGTTTCATTTGATGCCTCAAAATGGCTCTAGAAGATTTCAAATAGCTTTTTGGAACCAAATTTCCAAATTTGGACTAGCCATCAAAATGGCCCTGCAAGTTGATTCCCCTAATATTTCCACCCAAAAAGTACCGAGATAGATGAAAAATAATATAATGATCCAATCTAGATAAAAAAATTGAGGTTCTAAATGAAATAACAAGATTGGAGAAAGAAATATTAATTTTGCAACAAAAGAGTATAAGAGAAGTTTTGAACAATTCAATGTTGAAATTATAAAACATATCCATAACACTAAAAGTCATGATTGATTTAGGTTTATGAACTAAACTTTCATTTTTATGGATATCCTTCCCTTGTTTTACAACCAATAAATCGACAACAAGGGAAGGACACCAAACATGGTGTTTGAGTTGGGTTTTATCCCTTGGGTTTGCATAATGCAGATCTTCTTACCTTTTCCTAGAGATAATAAATAAATACACATAGGTATAGCACTAAACATGATTATTGAGGTGGATTTTATGCCCTAGAATTGCATTACCATGGATCTTCTTCCTTTGTTTTGGAGGCAATAAATCAACAAACATAGGAAGAACACTAAACATGGTGATTGAGTTAGGTTTACACACTGGACATACATAGCCATGCATATATTTTCCTTGATGTTATAGAGACAATAACTTAGCACATGCAATCATAACACTAAACATGGAAATCAAGTTGGGTTTTATGCCTTAGACATGCATTTCCATGGATGTACTTACATTTTTTTTGCAGTAAAAAAATCAACAAACATAGGAGACATTGAGCATGGTGGTTGAGTTAGGTTTTATGACTTGGACTTACATATAGATGAATCTACCTACCTTGTTATAGAGCTAATAAATTAGCACTCACAAGAAGAAGATTTGGTTTTATTCCCTACACTTACGTTTTTTGTGGATCTGTTCACCTTTTTCTAAGGCCGATAAATCAGGACCTTACGTTTTTTGTGGATCTGTTCACCTTTTTCTAAGGCCGATAAATCAGGACACATATGAAAAACACTAAACATCGAGATTGAGTTAGGTTTTAATTCCTTGACTTGAAACATTTTTTATCTTATTTCCTTTCCCTAGAGAAAATAAATCAATACATAAGTAAAACACCAAACATGGGGATTGATATGGGTTTTATGTCTTGGAATTGCATAACCATGGATCTACTTGCCTTGTTCTAGAGGCAATAAAGTAACACACATAAGAAGAACATTAAAAAATGTGACTCTTTTGGGATTATTCCATTGAATTATATAACCATGGATATTTGTACCTTGTACTAGAGCCAATAAATCAATACACATAGGAAGAAAACTAAACATGGTGATTGATTTAGGTTTTATGCCCTATAAAAGCATAACTGTGGATTTGCTTGCATTGTTATCAAGATAACAAATCAATAGACAAACGAAGAACACTAAACATGACCATTGATTTGGGTTTTATGTCTTGGACTTGCATAATTATCGATATTCTTACATTATTATAGGGACAATAAATAAACGTACATAGGTATAACACTAGACATGGTGATTTAGTTCGGTTTTGTTCCCTAGATATCCAAAAACATGGATTTGATTACTTTGTACTTGATCCAATAAATCAACACACATAGGAAGATCACTATATATGGCGATTGAGTTGGAATTTATCCCATGGACTGTAATGTCCCCCACCTCTTAGAGAGGTGATGAGGAGACTCAGTGGCCTGGGCACCCCCACTAGGTCATAGTCTCACACTGAGGAGGAAGGTCAACTAGACTAAAGTTATATTTTTAAGTTGACTTGAGAAAGAAAAAGGATAAAGGGAGTAAAAGATAACTCAACAAAATAATAGAAATTAACCATGGGAGTAACCTAACTCAACAGAGAATCAGAAGGAAAATGTATAAGTAAGAGGCTGGGGTGCACCTATCATTCATCCTGATTTTTTTTATATTTCTTGTTAGTGCTCTTGAGCATTCAGTTTGGGGGTTTGCTGTACAAACCCTTGTGAGAAACTCAGTGGTGAAATATCCACTCACCTTGTTCCACATCTTGGTCTCGGGGATGAAATATTCCTCCACACCATTCTATTCTCAGCATATCTCGTTCTAGATCCCCAGCAGACAGCAGGACCGTATTATTGGGGAATTTCCAGCAAGGGCGCACCATACCATTGAGGAAGGTTCGATTTAGCTATTCAGGAGGGTGCAACTCTCTTAGAAGATTTCGCACTTGGAGAGGTTTGCCTTGTACGTTGGGCTTGAAACTTCAGGAGGAGGATCCCACTGCCCTGATCTATTACTTGACCGATTTTGGGCTCGTTTGGAGCATTCTTCCATTAGGGCCGAATTATTGAGGGCTTCTATCCCCACTTGGAGCATGGCACTCTCTGGTTGAAGGGTTCGACATTCATATCTTCTTGATACTGGTATTCATTACTTATTCAGCCTTTAGAGGCTTCTTTGTATTGAGGGGAGCATTTTGTAGCAGCTCATATCTATTGTTTGTACAATCGTCTGAGGTTTATGCCAGATCGGCCATCTATTGTATTGATCCTACATTGCTTATAATAAAAGGGTGAGATCTTTGCTTGTGCTTCTATATCTTGAATGTATGATGATGTTCATGTATTGAATGAATCTTGTATGCACTTAATAGCTCAATAAACACTGGCACATTCACAAACCAATGGTAGTTAGTGATTCCACACCAGAATTTGGCTTGGGATCATTACAGTGGTATTAGAGCTTCGATCCTCCAAACCTGTGGAGGGATCGGCGCATGCAGAGGTAAAGTAGTATTTTTATGGGTCAAAAGAAGAAATCGAGCAGTGAAAGAGAGGCCGAAATGGAAGGGTCAGGGGATGACCATGAGCCTTTAGGCTTGGGTCTCATAGCAGTCGAGTTTGATAAGTTCCAACAATCCATCAACCGCACGGAAAGCACATTGGTCCAACACTTGGGCGAGTACCATGAAACCAGCAAAAGGGGACAGGCCGAACTCTCTGAAACTTTGAAGAGGGTTGACGAGAACCTACAGATAATGAATAAGAATCAATCCAAGCTAAATGAACTTCTGATGCAAGTGAACCATCAAGGGAAGAACCCTGATATGTATGGGAATTAGGAGGCTGGTGGATCCAGGGAAATCCATGAGGAGACCAGATACAATCCAAAGAAAGTAGTTAGATCTGAAGGAAGTCTGGATGGAGACACGGGCCAGTGTCAGATGGGTAGCAGGGTCAATCAGAGACGATACATACCTACGTTCACAGATGATCATCTTGGTCGACATTCAGGTAGCAGAGCTAACCCTAGACCCTACATGCCCACATTCATAGATGAGCAAGGGCAACAAGAACATGTAGAATAATTTGTGGAGAAAATGGCAAGGAGTACCAAAGAATACTACAGTTTGGATATGAAGATCCAAAGACAGATGTCCCTAGATCAGTATTTCCAACTCAGGTTTAGAAATCAACCTAGGACAAACCACAAGGGTAGTTTTGATTTTGAATGTAGAGCAGGGAAGATAGAAATTCCATACTTTGACGGTATGGCCAAGATGATAGCACAGTCTTGGGTACAAAAGTTAGATACTTACTTACAGCTCAACCCCATGAGGGAGATGGAGGCTATCAAGTTTGCCACTATGTACTTGGATGGAAAGGCTCATGACTGTTGGTATCACAGACTCACCACACTTGGACACAATCAGATTGTGTCCTATACAGAATTCACTCAGAGTCTCATTGATAGATTTGATCAAGGAGATCCTGAGTTACATTTCCAGGAGCTCACCCAACTCAAACAAACAGGTACGGATGAATCATACATTGATGAATTTCAGAGGTTGGCAGTGATGGTGTAAGATATGTCCCCGACCAGGCTCATGATGTTTTTTATAGAAGGGTTGATGGAACCTCTAAAGGGTTGGGTAAAGGCCTTCAAGCCTACCAGCCTACAAGAGGCCATTTGGAAGACGAGGGATTTGGGTCCAGCTGCTAAACCTAAATTCATACCCAGACCACCTCTCAACAATGGTGGAAGAGATCAAAGGTCTCCAATAAACCAAGGGGAACATGACCCTAAGGGTTTTGACAAAGGCCATGGCAGAATAGATGAAAACACTAGGAGAGAACTAAGGAGGAATAAACTCTACTTCACATGCAAGGAACCATGGAACCCATCACACAAGTGCATGGGACGTGGTCAGGTGCACTACACTGAGGTTACTTCAGACAACGAAGAGGAAGATGAGATTGGCTAGATACAGAACATGGAGGAAAAAACCACTGAGGTAGTAGAGGAGGAGCAAATCATGGGACAGGATAGTATGGCCACCTTGGCATCTATCAGTGGGGTACCCAAGTATAACACCTTCCGAATAAGGGGGGTATTGCAGGGTCAAAGAGTTTTGGTCTTGATTGATGGAGGAGCTTCCCACAACTTCATTGATGCAACATTATTGAAGAGGAGGCACATACCCACAGTAGAATTTGAAGGATTCAAAGTGGAGGTTGCAGGAGGAAGCACTATGCCCTGTGACAAATATATTCCGGGCATGAAACTTACCTTGGGTAGGCACGAGATGATACAGGACATCTATGTCATGGACCTTCCGGACACCAACATCATCCTAGGGGTTCAGTGGCTCAGCACACTAGGGCCTATCACCGCCAACTACAAAACAATGGAAATGTCATTTACAGAGGAAGGTGGACGAAAGGTAGTGCTGAGGGGCATAACAGGGAATGCTGCAAAGGTAGTCACGACCAAGAGGATGGAGGCCATCTTCTAGAGGGACGAGATAGTATACGCAGCGGAATGCAGGATTGTGACACATTTGGATGAACAGGGAAAGGTTCACTACACTCCAGAGATCAAAGAAATCCTTGACAGGCACCACAAGGTGTTTGGGCCTATTCCTCCAGGGGTACCACCAGATAGAGGGTCTGAGCACATTATTGAGCTAGAGGAAGGGGCCAAACTAGTTATCACCACACCATACAGAAACCCCAAGAAGTACAAATATGAGATAGAGAAGGCCATCAAGGAACTTTTGGACATGGGGCACATCAGACCCAGCAACAGCCCTTTTGCTTCTTCAGTAGTGCTGGTGAAGAAGAAAGATGGCACTGTGAGAATGTGCATTGACTTCAGGGATTTGAACAAAAAGACCATAAAAAACAGGTACCCGATACCCAGGATTGATGAACTGTTGGACGAACTACATGGGGCCATCTACTTCACGAAGATTGATCTTTTCTCTGGTTATCATCAAATCAAGATGAGGGAGGAACACATCTCAAAAACGGCTTTTAGATGTCACTACGGCCATTATGAGTTTTTGGTGATGCCCTTTGGTTTAACTAATGCCCATGCTACATTCCAATCATGTATGAACCATGTGTTCAACAAGCAGTTGAGGAAGTACCTGTTGGTATTTTTTGATGACTTGCTTATCTATAGCAAGACGTGGGAGGAGCATCTCAGGCATGTGGATCAAATTTTGTCAATCATGGAGGAACAATCACTGTATGCTAAGGAGTCCAAATGTGAGTTTGGAATGACATAGATCCTCTATTTATGACACATCATTGGGGAAAAGGGGGTACAGGTACATCAGGAGAAAATACAAGCCATCATGGAATGGCCTACTCCTAAGACACTCACCGAATTGAGAGGATTTCTGGGTATGTGCACGTATTACAGGAAATTTGTCAAAGGATTTTTTCAGCTGTGTGCACCTTTGACCGATTTGACTAAGAAAGGAGCCTTCAAGTGGGACGAGGAGGCTCAAATAACGATGGACAAGATGAAGGAGGTGATGAGCACGTGCCCAGTCTTAGCCCTTCCAGATTTCAGTGTTCCTTTTACCTTGGAGTGTGACACCTCCGGGGAAGGAATAGGGGCCATATTGATGCAAAAGAGGCACCCGCTTGCCTATGAGATTCGGAAGCTCAGGGGTGTCGAACTACTCTACAACATTTATGACAAAGAAATGCTGGCTATCATGCATGCACTAGCCAAATTTCGGCAATACTTGGTTGGTGCCAGGTTTGTGGTCATGTCAGATCATAACAGTCTCAAATATCTATTGGAACAGAAGGACTTGAACGAGAGGCAACAAAAATGGGTAAGCAGAATACAGGCCTACGACTTTGACATTGGGTTTGTCAAGGGGAAGAACAATGTGGTGGCTGATGCCTTATCCAGGAGGCCATCCATCCCTGCCATAACAGGGGTAATAGTTGACTGGAAAGACCATCTGGTGGTGGAGTATGCAGAGGATCAGTTTGCATGCCAGCTATTGGACGGATAGGTCCAAGATGAAGATTTCAAGGTTATAAATGACCTCATCTACTACAAAGACCGAATCTTCTTGGTTCCTAGATTGACCTTCAAGGCTAAAGTATTGCAAGTGTGCCATGACTCACCAATGGCAGGACATCAGGGGATCAACAAGACGTATAGGCAGGTGAGAGAAAGGTTCTCTTGGAAGGGTCTCAAGGAGGATGTGATTAATCACGTCAAAGAGTGTACTACATGTCAGGCAAACAAGGATGAGCACACGCACCCAGCAAGACTATTGCAACCCTTGCCCATTCCAGAGCACAAGTGGGAAAGCATATCCATGGATTTCATCACTGAACTGCAAAAGATGCAAGGGAAGGACTGCATATTTGTAGTGGTGGACAGGTTAACAAAGTTTGCACATTTCTTCGCCATAGATACCGACTTCAGTGCAGCACAGGTGGCTGAAATGTTCTTCAGGGAGATTTTCAGGTTGCACAACCTACCCAAGACCATTGTCAGCGATAGAGATAGCAGGTTTATGAGTACTTTCTGGAAGGAGTTATTCAGGTTGGTTGGTACGGCCTTGACCCCTAGCACCAACTATCACCCTCAGATGGATGGACAGATAGAGATAGTCAACAAATGGGTGGAGGGATACCTCAAAAACTATGTGGCAGGGCAACAGAAAGCATGGACCAGATGGTTGCATCTAGGAGAGTATTGCTACAACACCACCCAACATATGTCCATTGGCATGTCACCATTTCGAGCCTTGTATAGCTATGATCCTTTATCATTTGTGGAGACTGCATTTGGTGACAGCAGGGCACCTATGGTACAGGATTGGATTGAGCAGAGCCAAGACATTCTCAAGGAACTAAAGGATCATCTACAAAGGGCACAAAACCAATAGAAGGTCCAAGCAGACAAGCACCGAGTTGATCGTACTTTTTAGGTTGGCGACTTAGTCTATCTGAGACTGCAACCATACATGCAGGCGTCCATTAAAAGAAGTGGAGCAAAGAAACTACAGCCACGTTTCTTTGGACCCCATAGGGTCAGCAAAAAGATAGGGGCCATAGCTTATGAGCTAGAGCTTCCACAGGGCAGCAAAATACACAACATCTTCCATGTCTCCTGTCTTAAGAAAACCCTCGGCCAACACATCAAACCTATTGAGGTATTACCACCCATGGACGAAGAGGGACAACTTATTCTAATTCTGGAAGAGATATTGGAAGTCTGAGAGAAGAGGCTCATAAACTGAAGCAACAAGGAGTACCTGATCAGGTGGAAGGATTTACCCATTGAGGATGCCACTTGGGAAAAGGAGCACGTGGTCAGAGAAGCATGTTTGGAATTTCTTAAGGACAAGCAATTTCAAGCAAGGGAGACTGTAATGTCCCCCACCTCTTAGAGAGGTGATGAGGAGACTCAGTGGCCTGGGCACCCCCACTAGGTCATAGTCTCACACTGAGGGGGAAGGTCAACTAGACTAAAGTTATATTTTTAAGTTGACCTGAGAAAGAAAAAGGATAAAGGGAGTAAAAGATAACTCAACAGAAGAATAGAAATTAACCATGGGAGTAACCTAACTCAACAAGGAATCAGAAGGAAAAAGTATAAGTAAGAGGTTGGGGCACACCTATTATTCATCTTGATTTTTGGTATATTTCTTGTTAGTGCTCTTGAGCATTTAGTTTGGGGGTTTGTTGTACAAACACTTGTGAGCAACTCAGTGGTGAAATATCCACTCACCTTGTTCCACAGCTTGGTCTCGGGGATGAAATATTCCTCCACACCATTCTATTCTCAGCATATCTCGTTCTAGAGCCCTAGCAAACAGCAGGACCATATTATTGGGGAATTTCCAGCAAGGGCGCACCATACCATTGAGGAAGGTTCGATTTAGCTATTCAAGAGGGCGCAACTCTCTTAGAATATTTCGCACTTGGAGAGGTTTGCCTTGTACATTGGGCTTGAAACTTCAGGAGGAGGATCTCACTGCCCTGATCTATTACTTGACCAAGTTTGAGCTCGTTTGGAGCATTCTTCCATCAGGGTCGAATTATTGAGGGCTTTTGTCCCCACTTGGAGCGTGGCACTCTCTGGTTGAAGGGTTCAACATTCGGATCTACTTGATACTAGTATTCATTACTTATTCAGCCTTTAGAGGCTTCTTTGTATTGAGGGGAGCATTTTGTAGCAACTCATATCTATTGTTTGTACGACCGTCTGAGGTTTATGCCAGATCGGCCATCTATTGTATTGATCCTACATTGCTTATAATAAAAGGGTCAAATCTTTGCTTGTGCTTCTATATCTTGAATGTATGATGATCTTCATGTATTGAATGAATCTTGTATGCACTTAATAGCTCAATAAACACTGGCACGTTCACAAACCAGTGGTAGTTAGTGATTCCATGCCAGAATTTGGCTTGGGATCATTACATGGACATGCATAAATGTGGATCTTCTTACCTTGTTCTAGAGAAAATAAATAAACACACTAGAAGAACACTAAACATGGTGATTGACATGAATTCTATGCCCTAGATATTCATAACTTTAGATTTTTTTGTGTTTCTTTATAACCTATAAATCACCACACACAAACATGGCACTAAACATGGTCATTAGTTGGGTTTTATGGAGAACAATTGGATAAACAGTGATCTACTTATCTTGATATAAGGCCAATAAATCAACACAAACAAGTAGAGCACTAAAGATGGTGGTTGAGTTGAGTTTTATTCCCTAAGAATCCATAACAGTGGATCTACTTACCTTCTTCTAGAGCCAATAAATTAGAACACACATGAAGAAAACTAAACATGGTGACCAATTCAAGCTTTATGCCCTAGGATTGCATAATTATGGATCTAATTACCTTTTAATAGAGATAATAAATCAACAAACATAGGTAGAACACTAAGCATAGTGATTGTGTTGGTGTTTATCCCTTGGAATTACATAATTATTGATCTTTTTACCTTTTTCTAGATACAATAGATCAACACTCATATGAAGAATAATAAACAATGTCATTGAATTTGGTTTTATGTCTTGGTTTTGCATAACATGGATCTTCTTACCTTGTTCTAAAGAAAATAATCTAGGTTTGATATGGTATCCTTAAAATATATATAATATTATGATGTAGGTTCTATTAACTTTAATAGTGGATAGAGAGATCTTTTTCACATCCCAAGGTTGAAAGAGCACCTAACATGGACATGATCTACTTATTGCAATGACTCTAGGTTAGGAAATTCCCTTGGGACACTATCCACTTAGTCCTCATATACACCTCGAGATTATGAATATCAAGATAGAGTAGGCCTGCATCACATATGCACCTTGAGACAGGATAAACCCATGTAAACTTGGATCTCATATACACCTTGAAACAAGATAAATCCATGTAAACTTGGATGTCATATGCACCTAGATATTTCCAATCTTAAGATATACACGTCAAGATTCCCATCATAAAGATATCAAGTACCCCTCTAAATCATGT
This sequence comes from Picea engelmannii, assembly GCA_009831015.1. Lineage (NCBI taxonomy): Eukaryota > Viridiplantae > Streptophyta > Pinopsida > Pinales > Pinaceae > Picea > Picea engelmannii. Next base: position 333,512 of record ML785562.1, read on the forward strand.
TTTTCATTTGTAACAAACCCACCTCATAAGGACATGAAGATTATGTATGTTTGGTTATTAATAAAATTATATTTGAAAATAGTGAGAAAAAACATTTCGTAGTATGAAAATGATAATGTAACTCTTTTCTTCTTTTTCAATGAGCCTTATGTCATTTATAACTATTACAACAAAAGCGCTTCAAGCAATCCATTAACAAAAGCCCCATTTAATGCACTTTTATTCAAAATAACAATTAGTTGCAAATATGATGCAAAGGACACCACTAATTCTATCACTGTAAAAGTGGAAGAACGAATGCACAAAAATAGAAATAATAATTCCTATCATATATTTTAACAAAAATATAATAACAACGTGAAAATATCAACACCAACCAATCATAAATCTCTAACCTTGAAATAGATCTTGGTATTGCGGTTGGAAAATATGATTCCCCATAAAAAAAAAAATTGATTCAAATCCAATCCTATGGAGCTCCCAATAACCCACATGCATTGAGAATGTTGGAGAAGGTGAAATTGTTGAGCTAAAGGGAGATATGTTCATTCTTATCTATCTATAAATTTGAAATCACTTCCTTTATTCCTTGATTATATTCAACCACCTCAAATAGCTTCCTTTATTCCATGTTAGACTCACTTCATTTAGAATATCTCTCTAGTACAATATAAAAATTCATAATGACCCAAAGTAAATTATTTAGGACTCCAAACTTCTACATTTCATAATAAAAACAAATATTTCATAATAAAAGCAAATCCAAAGCATTTCTCCAGTCTAGTTTCCTAGGTCGTCGTAGATTATAAGCATTTCTCCAATCTAGTTTCCTAGGTCGACATGGATTATGTCGATACCCCTTGGAATATGTCGACAAGATCTCTTTTATGTATGTCAATAAGATCCCCTTACATATGTAAAAACACCCTTGTTTATAGTGGATACCCCTTGGAATATGTCGACAAAATAATGTTACTAATATAACCTTAGTATATTACATAATATAATGTAACTATTATGTCGATACCCCTTGGAATATGTCGAAAATATCTCCTTTATGTATGTCAATAAGATCCCCTCACATATGCAAAAATACCCTTGTTTAGAGTGGGACATCGACCTCATCCACTTATATATAATTATATAGAAATATTGGTCCAGCCAAAGTTAGAAAAATGACATTATTTATATACACGTCAAGACTCTCTTATCATTTGTCGATGAGACCTTTTCACTGTATGTCAATGATACCTCATTAGTGAATGTCAGCAAGAGCCCGTTAAGGTTCTCTTGGTGTATGTCGAGGAGACCCCTTAGTATATGTAGAGAGTTCCTTGTTTGTAGTGGAGCATTAATAAGTGATCTCCTTTATGCAACTATGCCTATACAAAAAAAAAAATGGAGTACTTGGATGAAAATAAATGACATCGCTTATATTCATCATGCGATTGAGAGTTGAAGATCCTATAGTTTTATCCTAATTAACATGATCATCCTAATTAACATGATAAAACATGCTATGCTGATTATATAGTTTTATATTAATTAACATGATAAAACATGAGCATCCTAAACATGATAAAACATGCTATGTTAATTATATAGTTTTAGACTAATTAACATGATAAAACATGATCATCCTAATCAATATGATAAAACATGCTACGCTGACTAAATAGTGTTAGAATTGAATTAAATACTAATAAATATGACTCATTTATATTAACTTAATCATATACTAACAGTATATTTTTATCCTTAACCCACGTTACACATTTTTGTGAGTAATTTATAGTGAACTCACTTAAAAACCAATTGAAATTTTTATTATTTGAATGTATATAACTTATATCAAATATGATGAATAACATTTTTGGTCATGGAGTAGTATATTTCAGAAACTATACTAGTGTTTTCAAGAAGATTAAGAAAAATAAAAACATTAAACCAAATGATATCCAAAACATGTCAATTCATGTGCAAAAAAGTATACAAGGAGATGATTAAAGAAATAAGAATATTTGAATCGAGAGAAGAGTTTTTCCAACAACAATGTGCATCAAACATATGGGTAAGTGCATGAAGTTCGTGGCCGGAAAAGTGGCAATCTATGCAGCAAGAACACACACTCTCAAGAATGCATGCACATTTTTAGGAATGCGCACACATTCCTAAACCTTTAGGTTTGGAGGTGGTCGAACCTCCATGAGGCTTGTCGCGTAGGTTTAATGGCAAGAACATGCGCTCATTCTTAGGGATGCATGCACGTTCTTAGGGATGCATGCACGTTCTTAGGGATGCATGTGTGTTCTTAAGAATACGTGCACGTTCCTACTGATACAAATTTTAAAGAGGTCGCGAGCGCGATTTTTGGTCATTGTGCACAAACTGCGCTCACGTTTCTACTCTCATTGAATGAATAAAGGAGCTAGAGAGGAAGGATCTTGCCACCATGTCTAAGTATGTTTGATTTATCTTATTTTTAACCCAATTTAGTCATTTCCAATTTAGTCTTCTTCTTCCAAGAATCTAAATTAAAAAAATAAATTGTAATTTTGTATTTTAATTAAAAGACCAACCTAATTTAGATGCCATGGCTTTTAAATTGCAACATATATAATAAAATGGAACCCCAAGACAATGAAAAACCATCAGAAGAAAACTAAGAAGATCAAAACCCCAACCCACCACAACCACCCAATGTAAACACTCAAATTGATGAGGGGTTGGTTATATTAAGAATCCTTGAGGATCAATTAAGGGACACTAGAGAGCCTAGCAGAGTCTCCTTGGCCACTTCTTTGGACATCATTGTGAATTCCATTGCAAGTTCCCAAGGGAAATTGACCTCTATTTCTGATTAAAGGGAAATAATGTATGACTACTATTGAAATATTGTAACTTCGAAGAATATTCTACCTAAGAGGGAGTGTTGAATAATATTGTTATATTATATTTATTAATTAGGACCTATTGTGCCTTTGTAAAATTCATCCCTTTTGTACCTTGACAATTAAATGTAAATTAAGAGGGTAAAGTGGCAGGCCGACCCAGACCTAATTTTAGGCTGGTCGGACCACTATTTATAAGGGAGGTCAGCACCTCATTTGGACACACACACCAATTAGCTCTGCAGTGTGCAAGTATTGGAGGATAACCTACTGCAACCAGGTGTGACATCAAGGAGGGTTCTTGGTATCTCTTGGTTAAGTAGTGTGCTACTCTTTCCTAGTGAAGGAGTAGAGGAGGATCTTCTACTTTGTTTTTGGTCTATCTATATTCAAGAAGATTTTGCTAGGTTTTCTTCCCCATGAGGTTTTTCTAGGATAATATGTTTGCCTCTATTGTTTATGTGATTGTCTCTCTTTCAGTGATCTTATTTATGCAGCTAATGTGCTAAATGATTATAATAATAAAGAAGAATTGTAATTTCTAGTTGTAGAAGTAAAAAATCACACTACTACATATGACCAAATTTGCCATGGTTTTTCATTGCTATTGCCACACATATCCGTCGCACTTTCCACGAAAGCAAAGACTATTTTTCATGGAAATTTTTTCGTCGCTATATCCACGAACCAGTTATTCATGGAAACAACGACGAAATAAACCCTCCATGTGTCATCATCCTTAAGATAGGTTTACCTTATAAAACATGGCAATAGTAATGAAACTTTGTCACAATAGGGAAGAAAAATCGTGCGAGAGTAAAAAACTTACCAACAGATTACGACGTAGATTCCATACGTGCGACAGAAAAGTGTGGAAAGTTGCAATGAAAAAGCATGGCAATAGTGACGCGAATGCTTGGTAGAGAAAAAATTTACGACACAGATGTTATATGTGCAATGCAAAACCATGACAAAGTGCGACAAACTTTCATCGATATTGGCACACTTCCTTTAGGTTTAAAAAAAATGGAAACCGAAAAGTTGGATGTTGGGATTTGTGATTGACCCATACTCAATATTTTTATGTGTGATTGACTCTTCAAAGGGTTTCTTATGTGAGAAGGGCTTATCAGAGGGGTTTTTTGGACTTATTAGGTGTCTTTCTTAGTGGACCAAAAGGGAAACCCAAGGCACCTTGGGATGAAGGGGAAGATAAAATACATTCCCTTGAATGAATGTTTTTAATTGAGATATTAGGGCTCTAAAATAGAGGTCAAAAACAATTTTGTAGGGGTATCGCAGAGGGACAATATGGGAGATGTGTTTTTTTTTAATCTATCACTATGATTGTGAGAGTGTGGCAACCCTTTATTTATCCACTTAAATGCACTCACAACCATTAATCGATATTAATTTAGACTGGTCACAATAATTACCTTGAATATCAAATTTAACCTATTAATTTGAAGGGATAGTCACATCATGAGGTTAAATGCATTCACACCCTTTCAACAACTATGTTTGTATCTTTTTGGATAAGGAACTTGTAGCCTTGTGGTTGACTCATCCCCTTACCAAAAAAATGAAGGTTACTCACACTCATATGAATGAAAGAAATCAAAGTTGTTCCCACGAAAAAAGTTGTAACGCTTTGAAAGAATGGTAGATCACAACAATGGAGCACTTGTTTAAACAAAGACACTTACACCTATTCAAGTAAAGGTAACTCACCCTATTCAAATGAAGGTACATGATACCATATAAATGAAGAGAAATGGAAATGTTTAACTCGAAGGGTAGTTCACACCAAATCAAGTTAGTGTGATCACAATGTTTTGAAACGAAGGATGATCACACTACTTTAGGTGATAGTTTCTCACACCACCCTAAATGAAGGATGATTGCACTTGTTGAAGTCAGGGTACTCACATTAATGCCAACAAATGGTAACACATACCACTATAAATGAGTAGGAATCACACATGATGAAGGGGAGATAGAAAATATTTCACTTGGAGTAATGCAATTTGGTGGGAAGTAGAATAGCTAGTAGTATATGTTATAGTCTTAATTTCCACCCTACATGCCAGAAGGGAATCCAACAGAATATGAAAGTCAAAATACATTTCTTTCTTAGGATTTAGGAATTTTTTTTAGGGTCTTCATGTGGAATATAGGAGAAAACATGTGATGATAGTTGTTGGTTATTTATAATGCAACAAGCGATGATCCCTGCAACCTTCTAGATTTGCAAAGTTATGAAGAGGTAAGCGAGGGATCATCTGCCACCATGATTTTATAATTATTATGTAGTGGGGTATATTGAAAGGAATTTCTTATATCCTCACTGTTGGGTACAGTATATTGTCTATATTTACCACCTAATACATTTAATTTTTCAACCGAGTGACCTGAATGTTTTACAGGTTACCATGCAGTGTATGTGAAGACTGTGCTTCTTTCAATATTGATCATGTAAGTAATCAATAATTGCAATAAAATAAAGAACATAAACTAGATTACTGGTGCTTAAACATAAATAACTGTAACATTCAAATGAAGCAGGATAACTGTAAATGAAGCTGGACACACAGATCTAACAGATTCCACACAAAACCACAACAAAAATATATCATAAGTTGACAACACCTGACCAGAAGAATGGGCCCAACTCCCTAATAAAGGTTGCGGTGAACTAACTGCCATGAAAACTCAGAAACTCAGAAGAAACTCGATTTTCATTAAATAAAATGAGATTACATAGGTTGCAGTCTTGATACAGGACAACTCCTACCTAGTTGACTGACTAGCTAATCCCTTCTCTATCTTTGTTCGACCTTTTATACAGTTCGTGGAGCATGGAGCGTTCAAATATTAGGGTAACATATCTTCCTAAAAATACACAAAGGTTGAATCGATTAACAGAACCTAATGTTGGACCATGGAATAGGTCCTCTTTTGCAGCTTCAACCCATGGATTGCGCTGCATCCTTGATCACATCATCTTGCGAGAATGTGTTTTCTTTGTTCCTACAATATTTAAGAGATTAGTGATTCGCTTTGGTAACCCCCCAACCAATATCTGACGTTTTTGAACTAATACACACAATGACATAATAGAGGTGCATTATTACCCTTGTGGTTACACACATCTCCCCCAAACTTTAGTCACGTTCACGTCCTCGTGCAGGTCGTTGCTTTCGCAGATATGGGTTGGAACCTTGATATTGGGCCTGAAGTTCTGCTATGTCATATGCCTCAGCCATATCTGTCCCTAGAAAATTATGTCCCCCAGTCAATATTATATCCTTCCACCATTCTCTTTGGACCTTGTAAATAGGTTTATATTGATCAAGTGGCATCCATATGATGGGGAATGAAAATCTCAAACCTAGCCATCGAACCCCACAAAACCTCATACATGTTATATACTTGGATATTCTTTCCATGGCTCTGCAAAAATTGGGATCCCTAAATGCTTCCCATTCCCTGACAGCAGGTGGTGATAAGGACCATCTCTGGTCACAGTTTTCAAGTGCTTCTTCCTTGCAATAGGTCAATTGTTTTATGCAAATCTCAGCACACCATTGTTGTGTAGTTTACATATTATGTGGCCAATTGGGAATCCATCTGAAATAGTTATGTTTGTGGATGATCTGTTCAAGTTGAAAGTTCTCCATTCTAACCTGAAGGGGTATATGTAGCTGATTTTCATCGAAATAATCAATTGCCTTCTTCCACTTCACCTAGTTATTAGTGTAGGAAAGAAAGGTCTCAATTGGACATCTCCCATATAAGGAACTGGATTGAATTTTTTATCATCTCTTAGAAGGTAGTTTTGCATGTACAGTTCACACATGATATGTTGTGTGAGGATTTCATAACTTTTCAAGGTCCTAAGAAACTGCATGGGGTCTTTAATATTATAAACCATCTCTTTGTGAATACATTCCATATAGAAAAATAAATATTGTTCATGAAGGAACAATGCATAGCTGAGAGAAGAGGAGCAACACGTTACTACCTGTTGGGTGATATCATACATCTCATGTTTGTCATCTCTTAACCTCTGTATCTATGCCTCCAGCTCTATAATCTTTTCCTTTTGTTTCTCGCCCTTGTTCTTCTCTTCTTCCAACTTTTCCTCATAGTCAACAATGACTCTAGCAACCTGCTCCATTATGTATTTCAATGTCCTTAGGTGCACTGAAGAAGGGACAACTCCTATCCAAAAATGGGCTACAGTTTTCTTCCACTTCTATATCTCAGCTTTCAACAAAACTACCTAAGCTTCATTTGTATCTGTCATTGGCTTAGCTTGAGTAGATGTTGTTATTGTGGAAGTGGGCAAAATAGGATCAGTCTGAGTGGCTACTTGTACTGTAAAGGTGTGAAAGATAGGCTCGGTCTGAGTAGCTACTTTATGCAACACCAACTCAATTTGATTATTTTATGTTACTCTGGGAGTATCGACAATTTGAGTAGTTGTCGATACTGTGGGAGTATCGACAGTTTGGGTAGCTGCTGAAATAGTCTCCTTGACATTTCTCCTCACTGCTTCCTTGGAAACTATTTTGTATCTTTCTTCTCGTTTCTTCAGGCGGAGCACCTGCTTCTTTAGCTTGGCATTCTCAATCTTGAATTGCATACTTTCTCTAAAGGATTTCCTATAATGTTCCTGAGTAGGGGTTCTTCTCCTTTCACAAAATTCAACAAATTCATGTTTGACAGGAATTTCTTCAACCCATCCCCTAGGAGGAACCTCATTCTCAGCTTCATTGCTTGTCGCCTCTATGCCTGGATCTTTTTTAAATCACACTTCTCCTGGAGTAGAATCACCCAACTCTAGTTCAGGGTTTTCGGGAGCAGCATGCTCTAACATTGGTTCTTGTGTAAAAACGTCAGTCATTTCTTGCTCACAATATGGAGTAATTGTTGTTTCTTCAAAAACACAGTTTTCAGGATTGGCTTGTTCTGACGTTGGTTCTTGTGTTACAATGTCATTCATTACCTTCTCACTGATGGCAGGAGTAGTTGCACCATATTCACAGACATGAAATCTAGATTTTTTGGCATTATTTCTTATGTAACAACGTCAGTTACCTCTTGTTCATAGATTGGAGGAGTAACATCATTCCTCTCCTGCTCATCAGACAAAGGGCTATCATCATCCATCTCATGATCATATGCGGGTGGAATAACAACGTCTCTTTCTTTTTCATCTGTTGAGGGAGTAGCAACATCTCTTTCTTGTTTGTCTACTGACGAAGCAGAAACATCTCTTTATTGTTCAGGAAAATGGTTTTGAGGAATATAACCCTCTACTTCCTCTTCTTCTGAATCCAGGTTAATGACCTACCTGATTCCCCCAACTTCTCTAACTTCCACTGATGGTTTCCCTCTTTCCTCATCCTCGTCTGAGGCTGATTCTTGTGTATCAGCACCCATTCTCTATCCTTCTGCAATAGTTTCGGCAACCTCTACTAACTTTCTCAACCCTTCTCTCTATGCTAGGATTTCTACTACTTCTAGGATAAGTTCTACCAATTCCTCTTCCAAGAGTCTTATGAACTGTAACCAACTTACAGGCCTTTGCTCTAGCATGTGCATGACTAGTAGCTTAAAAATTCCATGATTTGTGATGGTTTTGAGTGGTTTGCGTGAGCGCTGAGCTGCTCATGCCATCTGTTGAACATTATTACATAGAAAATAGGGCATGTTTATGGTTGTTGGAAACGCAGAGATGTGAGTAATTTGAGATAATATTTGTAAATGGTAGAGGGGCAGCCTTTGCATGTCACATACCTTATGATGAACAATGCTACCTTGTCTCATGGAGGTGGAAGAGAAGTTTGTTCGTATCCTTTTCCTTTCGTCTTTACTTCTTCTCCTTCATGCAGAAACAACTCTCGAAATTCTGGGAGTGGTGTTTTCCGGACAAACCATCATTGACCGGATATTGGTAACCCACTAGTTACTGCAATGATTTCCTCCATGACTCTGACTTTTAATCCGCGGACCGTGGAGGAGTTTCCATCCAAATTTTGGGTGAATTTTGTTGTAATGTTTGCATCGAATCCCTGTAACCTCTCGAAATACATGTCCCAACCTACATTCTGGAAAATTTTCCAGACTTTCGTATTTCGACGGACCTGTGTAGTATTTGTTGGATCATACCTTACTTCTCCACCACCCATTACGTTTCATCGATTGTGCCTGCTCAAGGAGTATCGACGACTAGTTCAGGAGAAACAACATGCAAAACAGTTTTGCGGAAAATGTGTTGTGGAAAGAGTCATGGATTTTTTATTTTTTTTTTAAATTAAATGATGTGGCAAGTAAGTAATGATGACGATATGAAAATGAATTTAATATCTTGGTGGATGATTAAGAGTTTGTTGGGTGTGTCCAATCCTTATGTGTACAACGGCATCGAAAAGTTTTAAGCAATGATTGCGAAATCATGTGATTAAAGAGGGTAATGATGACTCTTTGGGAAAAGACATAAAATCTCCCCCAAACTTAAAGTTAAGACTGTACTCAGGCGTGAATTCCTATGCCATGTGTAATAGTACCCAAATCCATTAAATTTGGTTGAGGACGTACCTGGTGACTCATCTATTATACAGAAGCATCATCGCAAGAATATCGTCATCTGCAGTTGCGGAATATGACAACGTCGATTCAAGCAGTGACATCGAAAGTGGTGGTGGCTGAAATATTGGTATCCATGTTAGCAGGAGTGTAGAAGAGTAAATGCAACCACAGTAGTAGCGGTAGGAGTAGCAGTACCTAGAGAGTAGTGGAAACTAGAGTAGCGACAACCAAAGAGTAGTGGTGACTGGAGTGGCAGCACCTCGGAGTAATGGCATCTGGTACAACAACGATTTTAAAGTAAAGACACCTAGACTAGTAGTGAATGGAGTAGCGGCAACCAGAGTGGCAACAAAAATAGTAACAACATCTCGTACAATGAATATTTTGAAGTAACGAGACCCAGAGTAGCGACAACCGGAGTAACGACAATAAGAGTAGCGACAACTGTAATAACGACATCTCGTACAATGATGATTTTGAAGTAATGAAACCCAGAGTAGAGGCAGTTGCAGTAACAACATATCATATAGTGGATATTTTGAAGTAACGACACCCGAAGTATCGAAAAATGGAGTAGCGGAAATAGGAGTAGCGGCAGCTGTAGTAACAACATCTTGTACAATGACAATTTTGAAGTAACGACACCGAAGTAGCGACAACAAGAGTAGAGGCAGCTGCAGTAACAACATCTCTTACAATGACGACTATGAAGTAACAGAATCGAGGTACCAAATTTGGTCCACTTGTCGATCTAATGGTAGTTAGTGAACCAATCACACATTTTCCCCATTGTCAAATTGGCGAGATGGAATGTTATCTCGATTGTGTGAATATTTATGCTTACTTTGAGTTTATTGAAATAGTAGATGAAAAATATCCATACCTAATATTGTAATGGATTGATTGAGAATTTGATAATGATGTCATTTGTTATGAAGGGTTATTGGATGGTATATCCATTGGATCTAATGTAGGGAAATACATTTGTTAAATAGATAGAAGAAGTATTGGATGACTAGGAGAGTTGGAAGACTACATTAATCTCACCATAGGATAGTTGGAAGACTACATTAATCCAACTACTAGTGGAAAGTTGAGTTGGAGAATAGTATTCTCCTATGTCATTTATTCCAAAGTGTCCATTACTTTTGGGTCACCTAGGGAGTATGAGAATTAATTGACACAAATATGCACACTACCAAATTCCATTAAGGGGATTCATGTAGAGATTAAAGATCCACTAGTATTTAATGACACAACTAATGTTTTGTGTTCAAGTATTATCTTTTGGACCAATCCTTCAAGCTGTCCATTGATAATTTAGTGGTCAAGTATTTGGTTAACAATACAATGTTAGAAGGTTGATTTTATCGATGTTTGCTACTATTTTCATTTTTTGATTTTGAAGTGGTGGTTAAACTAGGTAAATAAAATGTGGGACCTAATCACCTCTCCAAAATCCACAATTGGAACAATGTTGGGATAGCTCATAAAGTGTTGAATGTAGATATCTTTTGCATGGAAGTAGTTCTTGAATTCTTCACTAATATTTCCAACTTCAAATATAAATCTACATGCATTAGAAGAATATGGTGATAGTAAAGATTGATAGCTCATAATTAAGGATACAAATTATTATTTAATCATATGGTACTTGCACATATTAGCAATGGATGGGATTCTTGACTACTATGTGTTGGATCATGAATGATAGGTGTTGCTCTAGGAATCCCATGATGGACATAGAAACATACATTATAGTGAGAAGACATGACTATCACAACATACATTACAATGAGACATGGTGGATGCAAGTATCATTCAATTCAAGGCTAGAGTGCACTCTCCACTCCATTATTCATATTATTATCTTCATTGACTCCTATCAGTACATATTCTCCCTTTATCTTCTATCATTTGTTTACTTGGGGTTCATGTGTGTGTGTGTGTGTGTGTGTGGTTAAGAATTTGTACTAAAAATAAGTTATAGTTGTATTGGTCAATGTAAGAATAAAAAAAAGTGTTTTTCCCACAGTCTATGATTCATACTTTGTTAAAAATATCGATGCTTGTCTACCAAAAATGCAATTCTATCCTTTCATGAGGATTGTGAACTTTTACTAGTATAAAACATACTTTAAAATACACGTCAAAACCCTTGCCTTATCATTGTCCTTTCGCCAGATCCATTAGACCATACAAATTGATAAGAGTTGTCCACGAGATGCATTTCCATCACCAAGACCTGCATGAATCATAAAAGATAAATTCTTTATATGAGTAAATAATATATAAGCAAATAAATATGCATTTATTTATGTAAAATACTCTAGAATAAACTTAAGTGGTCACATACCTTAATGAGCTTCTCTTTGTTTCAAGAATAGGTTATTATCTACTGAACAGGGCCAACCACGTGAAGGTGGAATCTCATATGGCCCCTCTCCCCACCCCCCCACCCCCCCCCTCACATCACTCTGAATTCCCCATACCCAACAAATGATTTTGTTTATATAGAAAACATATAGACATTTCATGCATAACTAGGATAGTCATCAAAAAATATGAACATATAAACATTGAAGCATATGAACATATAAACATCAATAAACATCCAAATACAAGTCATGAATTTATACATCTAATTTTTCTTTGATTTATGTTTTTTTACGTTCATAAAATTAAAAATTGGGGTATCATAATCATCCAAGGACATTGTATTTCATGTGCTATGTCCTTCTATTGTTTGTTTTTCCATGTGCTCATGTACCATACTTCTGGTACGTCACTGAGAAGGGTGTTGAGGCATCTGTGTAGGGTCATGAACTGCAACAACGAAAATGATCATATCGATATGTTGAAATATAATTGAAATAACTAATTCATTATTTTGACTAACATTACACTATTTCTCTTTACCTGTCTATGTAGTTGTGATAGTTGGTTCATTAATTTCTTATCCACTTGGTTCCTCTCACAGTTCACCCTCTTGAGCTACATGCTCTTCAATTTTGAGAAGATAATATATAAGTATAAGTCAGGAAATAAATATCTATAATCATAGTAAATATTTCTAATTCTGAAGCATACATACCGGAATGGGTACTCTGCTCCCCACTGTCATTGGACATGTGAAACCTTGTATGACGTGGTGTATGTTGAATACAACTAGATTCATTGTTCCAGTAGCACCGTTGCTTGAAAACAAACATAAATACTTAGTTAAGGGTGATATAATAAAATATGAATAGACTTTACAAGCATGCTACTGTGGTTTCCTTATTCATTTTATTTACCCGCGTGGCTGGGGAGATAGGAGTCTAGCCCAAGATGTTTCTATATTCAATCACACTTTTAAAACGGTGCTTGTAACCAAGATTTAGGTCCTCCTCGATGGCAGCAGTTTCGAACATATTTAACTACAATGCATAACACCATTAAAAATACCAATAACAAAAACATATATTTGTTTGTTACTATTAAATAAATATTAACCACAGTTAATCATTTTAATCTTATGATTCATGATTTTAGTTTTCCACAGCCACCCCGGTCTAGTTTATGTTGCTCGTGTTTTTCCACTCTACCCTTGGTTGCTTTGGAGGTGTCTGGTAGCCTACATATGGAATTTTTGAAAAAAAAATAGATATCGGAATTGTTACTTAAAACGGGAAAGAAAAACATAAATGATCACATTTCACTGATAATATGACATGTGTTGTACCTTTCTTGACCAACTCGTGGATGTCTTCCTTATTTTTTAAACATGTTCTCCTTTGCATCCTCTACCAGGGCCTTCCACTATTTCTCTGGAACCATGGGAGGGTGCTCATGCTTGAGGTCTAATTGCAATTTCTCCCTATACTGGGCCCTGGTATATTTTAAATTCTCGTCCGCTAACTTTGTAACCACTTTCTTGTTGAAAGTGTTGCCGAACAAGTATACCACGTGGTCTATTAAATCATATTTATTTTTGCTATCTTGGTCATTCCATTGTGTGCGAATGGTGGGGCCAAACAAATCCAATGCTTTGTCATTTAAGTTTCTATAGAAAACATTGTTTCCTGCAGAAATGTGTTATCCATTAATTTATAATAATCTCAACAAATGTCCATTTCAATTTCATGAAAAAAATGAATCAATTAATTAAAAATTACCTGCAATCTTCTGAATCTTGATCGGAACACATGCGTCATCCACCAAAAAGGTGACATCTAGTGATCTAGTGTTTTTAATTCATTCTACTCCATCAAAAATAGTTTCCTCTCCATCTACAGTATGTTTCTCTCTGGAGTCATGTGGAGTCTCGGGCTCTAGCTCATCATGCTCCGACGTGTCATGTTGGTCAAAATTATTACGCTCATCAATGGATTCGAGGGGAACCTTGTGAGGCTCAAAAAGCCTCACTTTCACTTTGCTATGTCAACATTTTTTTTTGCATTGGACCATCACTGCTACCTATAGCAGTTGCAGGATCTACAGGTTCCCGATGCACGGGGTTTAAAAACTCCTACAAACGGAAAAATTTACTTTATCAGATCATATAGAAAATAGAAAACAAAAAAACGGATATGAAATTTTCAAAGCTGATAAAAATATGTGAAGATTCCACTTACCCCAAAATTAGTTATTGTATTTTGTAGATCTACAATTCTTGACCTGTCCTCCTATGTGAGGGGTCTTTTTCTAAGAAAACCTAGATATTCTATGTTAGCCTTCTTCAAGGCCTTTGTTATAGTTTTCATTGGGTCAGTGGAATAAAATATTTTTTCCTCATCAATATCCTAAGTGGGAGCCTTCCCACGTTGGCCATGCCACAATACATTGATGAATATAATTAATGAGATGAACTTTAACATTTGAGAAATTTAGTTATTGTAATCATAAGTTATTACTATATTTAACATTTACCTATTGAGGCACAGCGAGTGCCTTTCCACGGTCACCCTGGACAGATGTAGTGGGTGATTTTCAGACACAGTCACCCTGGAAATAAGTTGACACAATAAATCAATCAACAAAAGTTATGAAATTCACCTGTAACATTTAAAAAATGAAATATTGGAGTAATATCAGAAAAAAATAATGAAATTTCAGAAATTGAGTTGTTGTAGTCATAAATTGTTACTATATTTAACTTTACCTAGTGAGGCACAGTGGGTGCCTTTCCACAGTCACTCTAGACAGATGTAGCGGATGATTTTATGCCACGGTCACCCTGGAAAGATGTTGACACAATAAATCAGTCAACAAAAGTTATGAAATCCACTTGTAACATTAAAAAAATGAAATATTGCAGTAATATGAGAAAAAAAATAATGAAATTTTAGAAATTTAGTTGTTGTAGTCATAAGTTGTTATTGTATTTAGTGAGGCACAACGGGTGCCTTTCCACGGTCACCCTGGATAGATGTAGTGGGTGATTTTCTACCATGGTCACCCTGGACAGAAGTTGACACAATAAATCAATCAACAAAAGTTATGAAATTCACCTGTAACATTAAAAAAATGGAATATTGGAGTAATATCAGAAAAAAAATAATGAAATTTCTGAAATTTAGTTGTTGTAGTCATAAGTTGTTACTGTATTTAACATTTAGTTGTTGAGGCACAATGGGTGCCTTTCCATGGTCACCCTGGACAGATGTAGCCAGTGATATCTCACGGTCACCCTGGATAGATGTCGACACAATAAATTAATCAACAAGAGTTACGAAAGTAATTGTAACATTAAAAAAATGAAATATTGCAGTAATATCAGAAAATAAATAATGAAAAATGAAATATATGTAGTAAAAATTTGAAATATTGCAGTGATAAATTGTAACAATGATTGATCAAAGGTTGAGTTGAATGGTATGTAAGATATTTACCCCTATAGCCGCACCCCCCCATCTATTCGATTTAAGTTGTAATTGATCAACAACGCTTCACCTGGAACTATTGTTTTTGTTGCACATACAAATATACAATTTCCTTCGCGTCCCTCAAATATGCAATTCGGTTTCTTAGTTGTTTCCATTGGTCGTGTACTATTTATAAAGCCCGCAATGTTTCCAGTAGCTTTTGGCCTTCCATCAATATACATATCTGCCCCTTTATTTTGATTGTTATCTACAAGTTGTATATAATATGCGGCAACTCTGTATCTCCGCATACTTCACGTATATCAGACCAACATCAACCAGTGATTGTATTTTCATAATGGTCCGACATACTCCATCAATTCAGTTATAGTTCCATAGCCTAACTTTATGCGATCCACGGAAAATAACCGCAATCCATGTAAGGACGAAGGAGCAATGTGATACATGCTCCCACTGATGAAGAAATCTGTGTCCACTTTAGGTAGCTCCTTAGGTGCCAATCGTTGCACTATATGTTTATACCTTAAGGGAAACTCAATGTCACCTATGCTCTCAGCATCATAATTACATGACCCTCTGTTGGCAATAAAAAATTGCATGTGTATATGCAATCTTTTCCTTACCTTTTCAGATCTAGTTGATCTAGAATCGGTATATCTAGTACAACACGTCTCACTTTCAACCTCTCTTAGTATATCTGATCATCACTCGAGGAATATAGATCTGACAGATACCTATTTGGTGGTACCTACACTCGTTAAAACAAGAAGATAAGTTATTGTGCCAATATATGTTTGTGTTACCAGCATAGTTGCATATAGTTGCAATATAGTTGCATATAGTTTCATAAGTTGCATTGTTGCATAAAGTTGCATCAGCTACATATAGTTGCATAAGCTTCATTGTTGCATAAAGTTGCATATAGTTGCATATTGTCACTAAAAAACATGATAAGTTGCATTGTTGCATATAGTTGCATATTGTCACTAAAAAACATGATAAGTTGCATTGTTGCATATAGTTGCATATGAAATTGTTGCAATATAGTTGCATATAGTTGCAATATAGTTGCAGTTGCATATAGTTTCATAAAGTTGCATATAGTTTCATATAGTTTCATATTTGCATATAGTTGCATATGAAATTGTCATATAGTTGCATATAGTTGCATAAGTTGCATATAGTTGCATAGTTGCATAAGTTGCATTGTTACATAGTTGCATAAGTTGCATTGTTGCAATATAGTTGCATAGTTGCATAAGTTGCATATAGTTGCATAGTTTCATAAGTGACAGGATTGTTGTGTTTATAGAGTTTTGAGCTTCAATCTCTTTTCTACCATGTATTTCCCTCATTACCATTTGCACAAGCCCAGTTGGATTCTGTCTTTGTGACGAGTAGTTCATTTATAGTTCATTTATATTTGCACAAGTCTGGCGATAAGTTGCATATAGTTTCATAAGTTGCATTTTTGCATAAAGTTGCATATAGTTGCATATAATTGCATATTTGCATATAGTTTCATATGAAATTGTCATATAGTTGCATATAGTTTCATAGTTGCAAAAGTTGCATATAGTTGCATAGTTGCATAAGTTGCATTGTTTCATAGTTGCATAAGTTGCATTGTTGCAATACAGTTTCATAATTGCATAATTTGCATATAGTTGCGTAGTTGCATAAGTGACAGGGTTGTTGTGTTTATAGAGTTTTGAGCTTCAATCTCTTTTCTCCCATGCATTTCCATCCTTAACATTTGCACAAGCCCGGTTGGATTGTGTCTTTGCGATGAGTCATTCATTTATAGTTAATTTATATTTGCACAAGCCCGACGATAAGTTGCATATAGTTGCATTAGTTGCATATAGTTGCATAAGTTGTATATAGTTGCATAGTTTCATAAGTTGCATATAGTTTCATATAGTTGCATAGTTGCATAGTTGCATAAGTTTCATATAGTTGCATAGTTGCATAAGTGATAGGGTTGTTGTGTTTATAGAGTGTTTGAGCTTCAATCTCTTTTCTCCCATGCATTTCCCTCCTTACCATTTTCACAAGCCCTGTTGGATTGTGTTTTTGTGATGAGTAGTTCATTTATGTCATTGTTGTGATCTTGTAACTCAGTGGTTTAATTCCCCCTAGGAAAAAAAATGCCTTCAGCCTTGTGCACAATGCATTATTCATGAATATTCCATTCCCAATGTTCCAAAATCCATATTGATGCAGGAGCATCTCCCACATCAAGAGAGCCAATGCGGAAGCAATTGGACAGCTAGACGAGCGCCAGCACAAATTTTGAAGACACCTTAAAGTTGTTGCGCAATTTTAAATGAAGTCATTAAGAAGAGGCGCACTTGTATAATGTAATGGACCTTGAGCCTTTAGCTCTCGTCCTTAGTAGGTAGAAGGCATTTAAAGTAGTTAATGTAAAGTAGATAGAATTTAATTCTGGACTAGACAGTTGAGAGCGCAAGAGGGAAACGACATATAGACACCCTCATTGTGTATTGTAACAGGAGGAGAGAAGAAGAATTTGAGCAAGAGCATGCAAAGAGCTATGTAAGAACACCCACGTACAGATATTTGGATTAATAGAAGGAGTTTGATTCAAATTCATGGTTTTGTGTTGTTCTCTGTGTATTGATGTTGAATGATGTGCTCATGAATGCTTGCTTCTTGATTATACATTTGCTTTATATGTTGTATATATGATTTCATGTATGAATTGAAATCTGAGAGGAAGAAAGAATGAGTTTCAATTGTTTCTCTGTCTGAGTAAGAATTCCTGCAAGGAGTGCAGTTGAAGTGTCCGCGAGGAGTGCGTCGACAAGAATTCAAGGTTGCGTCTCTGAAGCTCAGATAGTTTTACTTTTTTTCTCATTTTCCCAGAAGTGCAGTTGGGCACAGGAGCTGTGTAAGGAGTGCGCAGGCCGAGTGAAATTCAAGGTTGTGAACCTGAGCAAGAGTTGAAGGAATGCTACTGCAGGTGTGCGCAGAGTCCAAAGGATTCATTTACTTGAGGTGTTTGAAGGTTACCGCAAGGAGTGCGCGCAAAGGGTCTTTTATAAAAGCTCAGGAGGTATAGAACCTTTGATTAATTGTCAAGAGAAGCACAGGAAGTTTGTGCCATGAAGTGTTTAAGCAGGCGTCGTAGATTTGCATGCAGGCGGACAAGTCTTCAGGGGGAATACTTGGTTCATTTCGCAAGAATCACCAAGGAAGGACAGACGATCGGAATTCTCCGACGAGAATTCACGAACTCTTGTGAGCCATTAGATCTCACAGAGGTGCAAGGGAAATACTACAGGTATTCCCGAGAGGTTTAAAGCTCAGGAGGGGAAGATCTGTTGATCAGGGCCACGAGGACCGTCGGATTTACACGAGGAATCGTGTATCGAGGTTTCGTGGATTGAAACTCTGAAATATTGCAATGGAAACTGCGATATTGCGATACACGATATCTCGATGGGTACGAGGACAGTGTGGGGCTACAGGAGTCAGTGGACAGGTGGCATGAGTTTTGGGGTTTTGCAGGGTGAAGTGCCGAAAACATTGCATCAGGATTCATGATACCGCGAAGTTCGAAATGCCGATGGTGTGAAGGCATTGAATAGTCAACTCACAAGTATATTGGAGTTTCGGCATATCGGGACTCGGGAGTCGGAGAACCGAGTCGCTTGATATCACGAGTGTCGAAATCATGATAGGAGAATTCTCGATAGGAAGGGGTAAAGAGTTAGAGTTGACTGTCATCGGGGTTCGGTGATTCGTAAAACCAACACTCGACCTTAGGATTCGCCGAAGTGTGAAGTTCGATCTCCCGATAAGTAGAAGGGGGGGATCCCACGAGGATTTATGTGGGTGCGGATTTCCCGATAGGGAAATAGAAGAGCATTAAAGTTCTTCGGGCCGTGAGCAAGGAGAAGATCATGTGAGCGGACGTGCTTACGAGCGCGTCCTGCGTCAGTTTGGTATCAAAGAACATAAATATTCTTTTCTTTCTGTAGCAGAGAAGAAGACAAATTCACCATGCCGCCAAGGAGAGATAGACAATCACCCGATCCAGAGGATAGGGGAATGCTGTAGAGAAGAGGCAGGCAGGTGACAGACGCAGTCATGGAGAGACAAATGCGTGATCTATGAGCAAGACTCGAAGACATGGAGACAGTGCAAAGACGCACAACCAGTGCAGGGGATCTGCGTGATTCCGAGAGTGAAGTTGAGGTTGAACATGAAGAAGAAGTTGTAGCTGAAGATGCATCAAACGAACGTTTGATCAAAGCTATTGCCAGGATGGGTGCAAGAGTGAAAATGGACATTCTAGTTTATGAGGGAAACTAGGATGCAGAGGAGCTTCTAGACTGGATTAGAGCTCTCGACACATACTTCAACTATGAAGATGTAGAAGAGGACAAGAAATTCAAGCATGTTTTCACACGCTTGAAAGGACATGCAGCATTGTGGTGGGATGAGCTACAAGCTGACATAAACTGCAAGGGCAAGCAGAAGATTAAGATTTGGGATAGAATGATCACAAAGATGAAGGCCAAATTCATCCCCAGGGACTATCAAATTACTCTATTCAGGAGGATGCAGAACCTGAGACAGAAGTTGATGACAGTGAAAGAATACACTGAGGAATTCTATAAACTGAACATCAGGGCAGGTCATCAGGAGAGCGATGATGAGAAGGTTGCCAGATACATGAATGGATTGAGATATGATATCCAGGATGAGATGAGCATGGTAACCATCCGAACGGTGGAATATGCTTATCAGATGGCTCTGAAAGTGGAAGAGAAGCTGAGCCGAAAGCAGAGTCAGAGGGGCCAAGGCAAAAGTCATCCAAGAGGCAAATCAGTTGCCCAAGATAAATTCCAAAAGCCCAAAGAGGAATGGAAGAAACCTTAGACTCGTACAGAGAGAGATGGAACCTCACAGAGAGGGAATCATACTGAGCAGAGAGGAGATTATGCTGATAGCAATACTTTTCCTCGCACTAGAGGCAGAGGAAGAGGAAGAGGTGGAGTAATTACATGCTTCACATGCGGGAATAATGGGCACAAGTCTTATGAGTGTCTAGAGAAAAAGAAGGACATTGGAGAAGCTCACATCGTCGAAGAACAAAGGCGGGATGTTGAAGCAAAAGACGCTGAAGGAGGAAGATCGCTGATGATGAGAAAAGTCCTTTTGACACCCGAGAAGGAGGTGGAGAGTTCAGTCCAAAGGACCAGACTTTTTAGGACTGCTTGCAAGACCAAGGACAGGGTATGCAAGGTTATCATAGACAGTGGTAGCACGGACAATATCGTTTCTACAGAGATGGTAGAGAAGCTGGAGCTGGAGACGATTGATCATCCAAGCCCATATAGAGTTTCGTGGCTACAGAAAGGACACCAGGTAACTGTCACTAAACAATGTTTAGTTGAATTTAACATAGGAGGATATAATGATAAGATCTTGTGTGATGTCATTCCTATGGATGTTTGTCATCTATTGCTGGGTAGACCATGGCAATATGACAGAAATGTGATTCATGATGGGAGAATGAACACATACACCCTGGAAAATAATGGGAGGACACATATGTTGCTTCCAATTAAGGATAAGGAGGTGAAGCCGGAGGTAAGCAACACAGTACTTCTCATGAGTGGGAAGGAACTTCTTATAGAGGTTAAGAGGAAGGAGGATCCACAGTTCATTGTGGTCAGAAAGCCGAAGATTGTTCTGACTAGCATGAGAGTGGATGATTTGCCAGAAGAAGTTCAGGAACTGCTGGAAGAGTTCACTGACATTATAGTGGATGAATTACATCGTTTGTTGCCATCGATCAGAAGTGTGAGTCATCACATAGATCTCATACCAGGAGCTAGTTTTCCAAACAAAGCCGTGTATAGATTGACGCCGCAAGAGAATGAGGAGGGCAAGAGGTAGGTCCAGGAGTTGTTGGACAAAGGTTTGGTCAGAGAAAGCTTGAGCCCATGTGATGTTCCAACAGTAATCAGTCCGAAGAAAGACGGAGGCTGGAGGATGTGTACTTACTCAAGGACGATCAATAAGATAACCATCAGGTACAGATTTCCATTGCCGAGGATGGATGATCTAATGGATTTCTTGAGTGGAGAAAAGTATTTTTCAAAGATTGATTTGAAAAGCGGATATCATCAGATTCGCATGAGAGAAGATGACGAATGGAAGACAGCATTCAAAACCAACGAAGGGTTGTATGAATGGCTTGTTATGCCATTTGGCTTAACAAATGCACCAGGTACCTTTATGAGGTTGATGAACGAAGTCCTGAAGGAGTTCATCGGAAAAATTTTCATTGTGTATTTGGATGACATACTGGTTTACAGTAAGATAGTGGCAGATAATTTGAAACATTTGGCTACAGTGATGCAGAAACTACAGCAAGAGAAGCTATTGATAAACATGAAGAAGTCCTCATTCATGAAGACATAACTCATTTACTTGGGGTTTGTTATTTCTGCAAATGAGTTGAGGATGGATCCGGATAAGGTGGAGGTAATTAAGAATTGGCCATCACCGAAGAATATCTTTGAGGTGAGAAGTTTTCACGGATTGGCTAGTTTTTACCGAAAATTCATCAGGAATTTCAGTGGAATTAGCGCAACGATGATGGATACAGTGAAGAAGTGGCATAATTATTTTCACTGGATAGAAGAGGCTGAGAAAAGTTTTAATCTATTGAAGAGGAAGATTACGGAACAACCAGTCTTGGTGTTGTCGGATTTCCAGAAGACATTTCAGGTGAAATGCGATGCAAGTGGATTTGCAATAGGGGCAGTCTTGAGTCAAGAAGACAAGCCGATAGCATATTTCAGCGAGAAGCTGAATGAAGCGAAATTGAATTACTCCACATATGATAAGGAGCTCTATGTTTTCATACAGGCATTGAAGAAATGGAGATATTACTTGATCCCGAAGGAGTTTGTATTGTACAGTGACAATCATGCATTGTAGTTTGTGACTCAACAGGAGAAGTTGAATCAAAAACATGTCAAATGGGTTGAGTATATGTAGAATTTCACTTTTGTGATTAAACATATTTCTGGTACTGTTAACAAAGTTGCTAATGCTTTGAGCAGGAAGTGTTTGTTGTTGCAGGAGTTCAAATTCAAAACGCTGGGTTTTGATGATCTCAAGGACATGTACGCAGGTGATCAGGATTTTAAGGAAGCATATGAAGCAGCTGAGAATCTATTTCTCAGGGATAGAAGCCCTTGGACATACTATATGATCCAGGAAGGATTACTCTTTAAGGGTAATCAACTATGTATTCTGAAATGCTCCATGAGGGAGAACTTGTTGAAGGAAAAACACAGCGAAGGATTGGCAGGGCACTTTGGTCATGAAAAAACATTCACAAAGTTGAATGAGTCATATTTTTGGTTGGGAATGCGAGCAGATGTCAAGAGATTTGTAAACAGGTGAAGAATTTGCCAGCATTCAAAGTGAAGGAAGCAGAATGCGAGGCTTTATCAACCATTTCCCATACCAAAGAGACTGTGGGATGCGATTAGCATGGATTTTGTATTGGGTTTGCCAAGAACACAAAGAGGTGTTGATTCAATCTTTGTGGTGGTGGATAGATTTTCCAAGATGGCACACTTTATTCCACGTCAAAATACCAGTGACGCAACTCACATTGCGAACCTGTTTTTCAAAGAGGTCATTCGACTTCATGGGTTGCCGAAGAGCATAGTTTCAGATCGAGATACCAAATTCATAGGGCATTTTTGGAGGACCTTATGGAAGAAGCTGGGAACTAACTTGTCATTTAGTTCAGCTTATCATCCTTAGATGGATGGACAAACAGAAGTAGTGAACAAAATTCTGGGAGACTTACTGAGAAGCTTGGTGACAGAACACCACAGCCAGTGGGACAATATCTTGCCACAAACAGAGTTGCTTACAACGATTCAGTTAACAAGAGCACAGGGAAGAGTCCATTTCAGGTTGTATATGGCATGCAGCCGAGAGGAATTTTTGAGTTGACATATTCAAAACAGACTGCGACTACGAGCGCTAGTGCAGAAGAATTCGCAGAGGCGATGAAAGAACTTCACAGCTAGGTGAAGGAGCGATTACATAGTTCAAGCCAGGAGTATAAGCGTAGGACAGATCAACATAGAAGACAACTTCAATTTGAGGTTGGTGATCTGGTTCTGGCACATCTGAGGAGAGAAAGGTTCCCGAGACGAACGTACAATAAGCTGAAGATGAAGAAAATCAGATCATGTAGGGTCTTAAAGAAGTTTGGGACGAATGCTTATGAGATTGAATTACCCGATGGGATCAGAATTTCTCCGATATTTAATATCTCAGATTTGTATCCATATAGAGCTGGAGAAATAGAGACTGGAGATGAGAAGCCTGTGATCCAGTGGACAAAGCAAATGCCAGTTGCAAATAAGCCGTAGATGGAGTTCATACTAGACAATAAAGTGAGAAAAAGGACCAGGCGAAAGCAATACTTCGAGTATCTGGTACAGTGGAAGAACCATCCAGTTGAAGATGCCAACTAGGAGACTGAAGCAGATATACAGAGGCATGGACAAACCATGCAGGAGCTCATGGACAGGAGCCCATGAAAGTTTTCAAGTGAGGGAGTATGATGCAGGAGCATCACCCACATCAAGTGAGCTAGCGCGGAAGCAATTGGACAACTAGATGAGCGCCAACACAAATTTTGAAGACACCTTAAAGTTGTTTCGCAATCTTAAATGAAGTCATTAAGAAGAGGTGCACTTTTATAACGTAATGGACCTTGAGCCTTTAGCTCTCGTCCTTAGTAGGTAGAAGGCATTTAAAGTAGTTAATGTAAAGTAGATAGAATTTAATTCTAGACTAGACAGTTGAGAGCGCAAGAGGGAAACAAGATATAGACACTCTCATTGTGTATTGTAACAGGAGGAGAGAAGAAGCATTTGAGAAAGAGCATGCAAAGAGCTGTGTAAGAACACCCGTGTACAGATATTTGGATTAATAGAAGGAGTCTGATTCAAATTCATGGTTTTGTGTTGTTCTCTGTGTATTGATGCTGAATGATGTGCTCATGAATGTTTGCTTCTTGATTATACATTTGCTTTATATGATGTATATATGATTTCATGTCTGAATTGAAATCTGAGAGGAAGAAAGAATGAGTTTCAATTGTTTCTCTGTCTGAGTAAGAATTCCTGCAAGGAGTGTAGTTGAAGTGTCTGCGAGGAGTGTGTCGACAAGAATTCAGGGTTGCGTCTCTGAAGCTCAGATAGTTTTACTTTTGTTCTCATTTTACCAGAAGTGCAGTTAGGAACAGGAGCCGTGCAAGGAATGCGCAAGCTGAGTGAAATTCAGGGTTGTGAACCTGAGCAAGAGTTGAAGGACTGCTGCTGCAGGTGTGCGCAGAGTCCAAAGGATTCATTTACTTGAGGTGTTTGAAGGTTACTGCAAGGAGTGTGCGCAAAGGGTCTTTTATAAAAGATCAGGAGGTATAGAACCTTCGATTAATTGTCAAGAGAAGCACAAGAAGTTTGTGCCGTGAAGTGTTTAAGCAGGTGTCGTAGATTTTTGTGCAGGCGAACAAGTCTTCAGGGGGAATACTTGGTTCATTTCGTAGGAATCACCAAGGAAGGACGGACGATCAAAATTCTCCGAGGAGAATTCGCGAACTCCCGTGAGCCATTAGATCTCGTGGAGGTGCAAGGGAAATACTGCAGGTATTCCCAAGAGGTTTAAAGCTCAGGAGGGGCAGACCTATTGATCAGGGCCACGAGGACCGTCGGATTTACACGAGGAATCGTGTATCGGGGTTTCATGGATTGAAACTCCGAAATATTGCAATGGAAACCGTGATATTGCGATACGCGATATCCCAATGGGTATGAGGATAGTGTGGGGCTGCAGGATCCAGTGGACAGGTGGCACGAGTTTCGGGGTTTCGCAAGGTGAAGTGCCGAAAACATCGCATCAGGATTCACGATACCGCGAAGTCCGAAATGTCGATGGTGTGAAGGTATTGAATAGTCAACTCACGAGTATATTGGAGTTTCGGAATATCGAGACTCGGGAGTCGAAGAACCGAGTCGCTCGATATCACGAGTGTCGAAATCATGATAGGAGAATTCTCGATAGGAAGGGGTAAAGAGTTAGCGTTGACTGTTGTCGAGGTTCGGTGATTCGTAAAACCAACACTCGACCTTAGGATTCACCGAATTGCGAAGTCCGATCTCCCGATAAGTATAAGGGGGGGATCCCACGAGGATTTCTATGGGTGCGGATTTCCCGATAGGGAAATAGAAGAGCATTAAAGTTCTTCAGGTCATGAGAAAGGAGAAGATCCTGTGAGCAGACGTGCTTACGAGCGCGTGCTGTGTCACATACCTATTTCATGTTTATGAGTTTTACTGTATGTTTTGTACTATAGCTGCATATTGGAGCTCATATTGTATATTGCAATGACCATGGCCTCTTAGATCTGAAAGTTATATTTGGAATATCCATTGAAGAATTGATCTAGTCCTTGATGCCCCTGACCTCATTTCATTATATATTTAATGACCTAACCTCTTGAAATAAGTGTTGATCATTCAAAGATGCCATTGTATAAATGTCACTCACTCTCTTCATTTACCCTTCTTTTCTTGGTAGTCCATGATTTGTGTTGTCAAAGTGTATTAAAATACTATGTGGCCACAAGTTGAGCCCTTGCTTCTCAACTTCATGAGTAAATTCGGGTTCCAAAAGACTTGAGTTGATTGTCTATGTTTGAATAGCACTCAATAGGTTGTTGTGAAAAGAAAAAAAAGTATTTAGGGTGTGTGTTTGAATCTCAATCTTGCATACCTTTTTAGCCTACTCCAAAAACACAACAGTATAAGGGAATAGAGTTACTCACCATTCTGTGTTCCCTCGCATGTGCCCTCCATGTGCCCTCGACTCAGTGCCCTCGGTGTGCCCTTCTAGAGTATCTCCTTCATGTGCCCTCGACTTAGTGACCTCTGTGTGCCCTTCGTGTGCCCTCTCATCCCTTCACAGTGTGCCCTCTATGTGCCTCCTCCCTGCACAATGATCTCCTTGGTCACGTTCTCCCCTTGATCGCATGCACAGTGATCTCTAAATCGATGACAGTAATGGGCGGGCTCCTCCTAACACACTATGACTCCCAACTATGGTCACGTGTAGCAATGGGCAGGCTCCCAAATATGGTCGCGTGCAGCAATGGTCGCGTGTAGCAATGGTCACGTGCAGCAATGGGCGGGCTCCCAACTTTACTCTCAAAAAGATTGTTTTTGTAGGAATAATGCGAAATGCACATAGATTTTCATTTCAAGTTTAATAAAGGCATGGTACATAAATTGTTGACTCAATTCCTTGCAAACATTCTTGCAATTTTTTGGTAACCCTTGGGTTCATGTTGCCTTGTAAATCTTCACAAATGTCATTAAAAAATCTAGGGATCTATTAAGAGAGGTTTGAGTTCACTAAATAATCCATCAAATATTTGTTTCTTTCATAAGTAAGATGGGTGAGAAATGATTTTTTTTTTTTTAATAAGGTCTATTTAGTGTTGAATGATATATTGTTTAATGAAATCCCATTTTGTGCAGATAATGGTGAAAGGAGGTGATGCATTGCATCTATATCAAATATTCACTAAAGAAAATATCATTCTACTACTCTAAGTTTCAACATTGGATCCATTAAGGATTCATTAATGGCTAATGACATAATGATAAAGATAAAATTGAAGGAAACAATGAATCTAATTACAATGGGGAATATGTTGATGGAAAGGGTGATGATGGTAGCAATGAAGAAAAATAATATGTTTTGGTAAAAAAAAAAAATCACAAGTAATGTTTCCATGTAAAAAACTTATTCCATATATTTTAAGATTAGTTTCCATTATATGCTTATCTTATTGTAATTGTTATGTAAAAAAAATTGAATGCACATTATGCGCCACATCACTCAGAATGTCAATATTATTTTTATCAATGAAATCATCCTAATCATCCTTCTACTAATGATGAATATGATTCTAATCAGTATTTCCCAAAAACAACATTGCAAATGATCATCAACACTATTTTATCTTCAACAACATGGCACCTTTAAGATGGTAAGTGTATTTATAATTTCTCTTTTTCCCCTCTTTCACTTTTGCATGTCACTACAATAGGGTAATTGCTATTCACTTAATTGGTATTCGCTTGATTGTGTAGTAGTTAATTAGATTAGGGGTAACTTCACATTGAAGGGTGATGACTAAGACTAGGGGCAACTTTCAATTCAAGGCTAGGAATGACCAGGCCCACATCAAGTGAAGAAAGAAAATTAATAAGTTGAACATTTGTTGTCCCATTCCATGCCAACAATAACACATCCATTCACTGGGAACATTAAAACCCGACAAATCGATGACTCCACTAAATTAGGGTTTATGGTCTACATGATGAATTGATGATGGAAGAAAGTGGATGTGTGAGTCAAATTTGAGTCCATAAACCCTCCCATATTGTTAAGGCATGCGAATAGTCTATCCATGTCAAATTTCAATGCATACAGAAACAGTTTGAAAAAATTTCAACGTTGGCCCCATTCATAGGTCATTGTTGCCCGTGTCTAGTCCTAGTATAATTTCCTTGTAAAATTTGTATAAGATATTTGGAGAATGATAATTTTGAAGGTTTTAGGCCTCTTCCTACACAGCATGTCTAAATCACCACTCATTGGTAGTCTGTATATTGATACCTTTTAGTTTTGGGTTGATAGTATTTTCAAATGCACACACCTTTCAATCTTGTCAAAGTTCAATTAATGTCTCTTGTTATTGTAGGGTTATAAAGCCTCATGATCCCAATGCCCATATGCCTCCAACCTTTTGATCTAATGATCGTTGGGTGACAAATTTCATAATGGGTGATTACTAAGACTAGGGGCAACTTTCAATTAGGCGCATCATTGGTATGATTAGGTGCAGTCGCGCAAAGATCCTCTAGGTTTTGAGAATATTTCATTCTCTACTAAACAGGGGAAACCACATGAAGGTGGAAGATCTACTTATGCC
>ML785562.1:373600-391530 GCA_009831015.1 Picea engelmannii
ATTTATTCCTTCATTTAATTGAATTAGTAAGTTCTATCCAACCATTAGGTGTGTTGCAAGTATCCCAACCATTATTGTCACTGCTATATTATTTTCAATTTATGCAAGTGTGATCCCATTTGGGTACTAGGTATGTAACAAGTGGTATCAAAGATTCAATCAAGATTTGTTGGTGTTTTTTTATAGTTCTTAAAAATAAAAGAGAGATGAAAATGGAAATCAATTACTATCATTTCACCGATCAGGGTTGAGTTTCAAGAGCACTTCCATATCTTTATCAATGAAAAGAGAGAGACATTCTAGCTACAATTGAAGGCAAAAGGGTATGTGGATAGTGGATTCCATAAACCTAGAATATTACGAAATCCACATACCCTTTTCCATAGAATATACTAACTAGATCCAAAAACCAAACACATGAAATATGGTACTACATATATAATATATTATCAAGGAAAAAACAAGCTACATGAAATTTCGACATTTGAACAGAAATTTACAAGTTAAATGAGTACATCAATAAAAAAAAACATATTAGATTTGCAATTTCAAAATCCGAGCTATGTAGGTCGAGAATTGGATTTTTTCAACCAGTGGGTGACGGAAAAAATAAACAGCTCAAACAAAAGCCACGAATAGTGTCGCAATTATAGCAAGTGTGTCGCAAAGTCTCTTAAAGTCAGGTATATATATATCAACTAGTCAACTAACTATTAACACCGACCAATGAGATAGGAAAACTTTTCATGGCAATAGCAATGAACTTTCATGGAAATAGGGATGAAAATCCTGACCAAGTTAAAAAAAACCTATTCGTGGCTATATCGACGAACTTTCGTGGCAACATCGACGAAAATTATGCCCTATTTAAAAAAAACATGAAAATAATGGAAATGTGGAAAAATTTTGTGGAATAATCCGCGCATATGTAGTAGTGTCAACATGGTATCAGAGCGGGCTTGAAAGAGACCAACTCATAGTTTATAATAAGTGACTAGCCTCAACGCACCCTCTCCAAAATCCAGTTTTCAATATTGCAGCTACTGCAGAATTAGGGTTTCTAAATAACCCCTAAGTGTGATGTTTTCCCTTTTTAAGGAGGATGTTGGGGGAAGTAACCACATCTATGAGCTCACCCTAGCAATACACATTTAGTCCCTAGATCAGAATTCCAAATTTTGAAGTTTGAAAAATTAGGGTTTCCTCATAAAACCCTAAGTTGTAGTTGAAGTACATGTTTGCAACAATAGTTGTAGTTCCAGCACTAGTTGTAGTACGTGTTGCAGTGAAAGTTTTTGTGAAGTGTTGGGACTGATTTTTATTATCCTAGTGCGCCTTACCATATAAAATCTCCAACTAACTTTAAGTTACAAGTTGAATCACCTTTGAAGTTTTAAAGGTTCGTTTTTGTTTGTCCCTATTGTTGGATGGTTCCCCTACCTGTCGATACTGTCAGAGGTATGTAATTACATATGTTCAAAGTGTATCATTATTCTAGAGGGTATTTTCATGAGAAAGGATATTTTGTATAAAAAAAAATCGTAGATCCAAAAGGATCTCAGATCCATCACATTCAAAGGAACAATGCACCCGAGGTTTGATTAATTTGATATGTATTTATTTGTTATGGAATTATTATGATCTTATGAACATCTAGGTTGTATTTTGATCTATTGAAGTTATGACTATCATACTAATCATTGGTCAAAATTAAAGTCAAAGTATTAGATTGATTAAAGTTGAGATTATAGAGTTTATTCTCTAACCCACTTTTCTTTCAAGATAGCATATTACCTGAGTACAGAGGATAGGTTGAAGAAAATACTTGTAATCTTGAGTGAAGGAGATTCGGAAGAAAAACAACACACTCAATCTTGAGGAAAATACTCCAGGTTCTAGGTTTGATTGATTAAATTGATAAGATTCAAATTTACACATATGAAGTTTTATAACTGTTAAACACTATAGTTGTGATAGCAATCTTTGAAATTTTTTATTATTAAATACTTGGTAGCATGTGATAACTATTGAGATAAATGCTTACTATAATCATTTACTAAATATAACTAACATCTCCTCTAGGAGGAATGATTGATCACAAAACTAGAAGAGTGTTTCTCTCATTAATTATTATTGTGTTTCTTACTTTTTACCCTTGTTTCAGGCAATTCACAAGTCATAGCTTTGAAGGAGCTACTGTGACAATCATTCTCACTATTGTTTTTATTGTTATCATAAAGAGTATTATTCGTGTCTATTGTTTCTCCTCATGTTGCTCTTGTTCCGGCAAGGTCATAGGTGATAACCCTAAGGGAACTATAGTGACGGCTGTAGGAGGTAACATATTAGATGAGACATGGAGCAGACTATCCAAGTTGTATACATGAATGTATACATCCATGTATTGAAGAAGAGGAATAAGAAGAAGCTATTTTTTCTAGATACACAACATCTCATATGAATATAGAACATGAGGAGAAGAAGGCTCCAAAGATAACAAAACAAATCCCTCTAGTGCAATTGATCACTCTTCATATCATCAGGAAGATTTAGTAGAGACAAAAGGACCTACCCAGAATCAATGCAGGAACTAGGAAGAGACCAACATGGTCCCGTGACACTTTGCAGGACGCAAAGCCATATAGTATTGATGTGTACTATCAGAGGGAGAAAATGGCTTCGAAGATTATATAGACTCAAAGGGAGTCAAGATTCAGAGGGAGCATGGAGACTCAAAGTGAGCCTGATCTTAGAAAGGACCAGATGGGAAGAAAAAAGAGACATTTTCCAGAATAGACATACAGATTCCATGAGTTCAGAAGACTAGATCGTAGCTTTAGAGACTTCTAAGAGATGTGAAATCTTTCGGGAAGATTCCCTTGTTTAAATGACAGAGGAGGAAGCCAGTCAGAAGGACTAGGTTATGGATTTTTCCTTGAGACTAGAATGGAAGTAAGTGGTGGCTTCCAATATTGATCTAACAGATAAATCATGTTGCAGATAAAAATATCAATATGTACAAAGCCTAATTTGTGTCCAGAGGATTTTCCCAGCAAGAGGGAGAAGAGTATGATGAGACACTTGTTCTAGTAATCAGAAAAAGTATATATATAAGAACCATGATCCATTAAAAGAAGTCGATGCAGTTTGAGATTCAGAGGGTGCAAATGAATATGTCATTGTTATGGAGTAGAGGAACTACTCTCAAAGTTTAACAACTACAGTGAGAATGGAGCAGTATTTCTCAGTTTCGGAAAAAACAGTTGCAAGTGCAGAGTCCCAATTATAGAAGGAAGAAGTTGCAGAGAGAATAGGGGGCATACTCTCAAGCAATGAGACAGATAGTTCTTTGTAGAAAGCACATAGAACCAACACATGATTATGCAGATTGAGTTGCAGTTGAACAAGTGTACCAGGTTGGTACAATGTGATGTGAAAATTTGGTTTTGAAGTATAGGAAAGGAAGACTCATGTCTGCAAGTTGAAGAAAGCTCCAAGAGATTGGTATGGTATGATATATAGTTTTATGATGATCTTGGGCTTTACCAAGAGTAAATATGATTCCAAACTTTACTTCAAGATTGAGAATGATGGACCAATTATATTGTTTCTATATGTGCATGACTTCTTCTTGATGGATGAAGAAAATATCATCACAGATTGTAAGAAGAAGCTTGTGGCTGAATTTGAAATGAAGGAACTAGGCCCAATGCACTATTTCTTAGGTCTTGAAGTATGGCAGAGCCCAGAATATATTTTCCTTAATCAAGGAAAGTATGTTGTGGAAATTCTGAAGAGAATCGACATGATGGACTATAGAGCCATGTCCACTCCTATGGAGACGAATCTGAAGTTATTAGGTGATACTTTGTCAAAAATAGTTGATGTTACTCTATACAGACAGATGATTGGTTTGTTGATGTATCTGATGAATACTAGACCAGATATATTCTTTGTTGTGAACACGTTGAGTGAGTATTTGGTGGAGCCCAAAGGTTTTCACCTTGTAGCTACAAAGAATGTGATGAGATACCTTAAGGGTATGTTGGACTATGGCCTCTATTATTCTGGAGATTCTGACTTCAAATTGTATGGCTATACTGATTCAAATTGGGTTGGAAGGGCTTCATACAGAAAAATCACTTCAGGATGTTGTTTCAATTTGGGGTGAACCATGACTTCATGGAAAAAT
Source organism: Picea engelmannii (assembly GCA_009831015.1). Lineage (NCBI taxonomy): Eukaryota > Viridiplantae > Streptophyta > Pinopsida > Pinales > Pinaceae > Picea > Picea engelmannii. The sequence goes on from ML785562.1 coordinate 377,793, forward strand.
AGGAAGCAATCCAGTATTTCTCTCACTATGACAGAAGAGGAGTACATTGCAGCATGCTCTTCCATTTGGGAATCCATATGGATTTGGAAGTTGTTGATAGGTCTATTTTGACCCAGAGATGGATGCTACTGTGATATTTTGTGATAACTATAGTTTCATAAAGATGAAAAAGAACCCAGTGTTCCACTATAAAAGAAATCACATTGAGATCTAGTAACACTACATTCGTAACATGGTACACAAGGGAGTTATGAAGCTCCAGTATGTTGTCACATATGATAATGTAGCATATGTGTTGACTATGCATTTATCTTGTGTGAAGTTTGAGTACTTCTGAGACAAGTTTGGTATAGTCCAAAAGGACTTCCCTCCAAAGGGGGAATGACGTTGATGATACTATGGTATATTGACCACTAGCAAGGAAGCTCATTAGGATTATATCCTAGGGGATTGATTATCCCTAGACAGATCCCATAAGGTTTGAATGGACGTTATATCGAAGTGCTTATGTATGTATATACATGTTGTGGTCAATAGTGTGGTAGCTCGTTAGGATTTATATGCTAGGGATTTTATTATCCCTAGACAGATCCCGTAAGGTCTAGATGGATAGTCTGTCGGAGTTTCCATAATTGTTGTTGTTGTTGATGATGATGATGCTCATGTCTCATGTTGTTTCCATTGATGTTGTTACTCCATATTTGTGCTATTGATGTTAATGTTCCATCTTTGTGTTGTTGTTGATGATGATGTTACTCCATCTCTGCATTGCAGATGATGATGATGCTCAATTTCTACAAATTTTGATGATGAGTAAAACTTTCAATGATTTATAGATATGACAGACAGTGTTCCCGATGTTGATGAAAATGTCTCCTCCTCTTGATGATGTATTGAGTCCAGTCAGTTGTTATTAATGTTGTCAATAGAATACCCTTCTTGTTAAGGGGGAGTGTTGAAATATTGTAACTTTAAAGAATATTCTACCCAAGAGGGAGTGTTGAATAATATTGTTATATTATATTTATTAATTAGGCCCTATTGTGCCTTTGTAAAATTCATCCCTTTTGTGCCTTGAAAATTAAATATAAATTAAGAGGGTAAAGTGACAGGTCATCCCAGACCTAATTTTAGGCTGGTCAGACCACTATTTATAAGGGAGGCCAGCACCTCATTTTGACACACACACACCAATTAGCTCTGTAGTGTGCAAGTATTGGAGGAGAACCTATTGTAGCCAGGTGTGACGTCAAAGAGGGTTCTTGGTATTTTTCTTGGTATCTCTTGGATAAGTAGTTCACTACTCTTTCCTAGTGAAGGAGTAGAGGAGGATTTTCTTCTTTTTTTGTTGTCTATCTATATTGAGGAATTTTTTGTTGGGTTTTCTTCCCCATGAGGGTTTCCCAAGATAATTTGTGTGTCTCTATTATTTATGTGATTGCGTCCCTTTCAATGATATTATTTATGCAACTAATGTGTTAAATGATTAGAATAAGAAATAAGAACTGTAACTGTTAGTTGTATAAGTAAAACATCAACAAGTACTACAACATTGGTTTGGAAAGAAACTAATTCAAAGACCTGGGCATTTCAAAACCACAATTATTGTTTATTTTTAGGGATCATGGAACTAGACAAGAACTACCATTGAATAAGAAATGGATCTCCATTGACTGGTGCATCCATCCCCATATTAGTCAAAATTGGATGGATAGGTGGTATATGGTTTTTGATAAATCTCCTTGCAATAAAAGGGAGATGTCCCTATATTTTCTGAGAAAATTATGGGTTGATTTTATTTTGGGTAAGCATGTCAACTACTTTGATATTGGAGACTTCCAGGGGGAGGGTCTAGGGTAATCATAGGACTGAGAGCATGTTAGTCATGACCTCATGTTAGGTCCTCGTCCCCCCAGGAGAAGGACTGACCCCCCTACCCAACATCCTCTTGTTGCAGAGAGCTTGCAACAAGTAAATCTACCCATTTCATCATCGACTCATATCCTAGTGCAATACAGTATCTTCGTTGCACTATATCTGAAGGAGGTATTTCCGGCTAGTGGCATTGATAGAGGGGTTGCAAGTTCAACATGCATGATAGATTACAGTGAGGAGAGGTCACATGGACATAAAAACCATCCATGTGAACCTCATAGATGATTGAGCTATGGGAAGACATGCTATGGGCTTATAGAGACCAGTGTACATCATAGATTCATGGAGGAGGTTAGTATCATAACCCTCTTTATGTTCTTCATCGTTATGTGTATCTATATTTATTTTGTATTATGTGTGTTTATATAAACATTGTATTTATATTGTTTTGTAGTTGTTACGTTCTAGTAGTAGACCCTCTACACCAATGGATGCATCAGTTCCTAGAGTCCCACCACTGATGAAGAAGTAGAGGCAACTTGTTCATTGGGTGCACCCCACATGCAGGCATGTGTCACATATGATAAATTCACGATAGTCATTTCTTTATTTTATGGAATCCTCAAATTTTTAATGTTCTCGTGTTTCTACAAGATTTGGGACTAGGTGATGTTGGGGAAGGTCCATCTAGGATGGACAAGTCACTTGCATCACATGTAGAGTTAAATATTGTATAATTCTCAAATTGTTTTTGTTTATGTTTTTGAATTTTACTAGTTGGTATTAATAGTTCAATTTTATTAATATGTATGTAGGTTGTGGATATATTTGATATCTATAGTACTATTGTACTCCCTGAGCACCTAGGCATTGCTTCTAGGTTACCTTTCTCCAGGCTTAGGAATTTGCAATCACTTGTACAACCTGTGGGGGTCCATCGCTTCCCACCCTTAGCATTTCCATCGGCCCCATCAACCGAGACTACCACATTAGAGGTTGTCTCGGTGTAGGTTGTACAACCTAGTTCTCCATATGCCGGTGAATCTCCATCAAGGCCTGAGATATTCATGGTGAGATAATGCATCGACGATCATTTTTTATGTTTCATGAATTTGATTTTAAGCATATTTGTTTAATTTTCTTGAATTGATCCTTGTAATTGATGCAGGGTGGCATCATAGAGAGACTGGGGTCACAGAGGAGGTTAACATCCTCATGATTGACAGTAGAATATGCAGTGAGTTGTCTTAGGTTAAATTAAAAAGTATCATTTTGTATGTTTTTTAGTTCATTGAGGAAAAACACTTATAACAATGTTTATTCTGTGTGTAATCTCGAGAGCGTCGAAGAATGCCCAGGCTTAGAACCTATCAAGGTAATTTCTCGAGAAAGAGATGAAAGATTGATTTCTAGGATTCTCCTGAGGGTGACGAGGATGGAATTGGTAAATGATTAACCAAATATTGCTATTTTGTATCTAGGCCACCATATGGACATTTGTTTCTGTTAGGGCACTTGTTGTCGCTTCGTATATTGGGCACAAGTTGCCATTTTATAAAAAATGAACAATTTAGACGATGGTTGATACACACACACACACACACACAAATTTCATGGCACGTTTTTTATGAATCTCGTTGTTTTTGCATTTTATGTTGATGAATATATGAATTTCAAAGTGTTTGAATTCCAAATTGTATGAATTTTATGTGTATTAATCCCTTGATTTTTTATTTTATTTTTCTGAAGCGGTTATAAATACATGCATTACGCATGAAGGAATATATTATGGTGGAAAATATTGTTAAGTTCTCAATCCATAAGAAATTAATGGTTCTCAAGTAGCATTGTTTGTTAATCAACCATGTATATCTACATCATCTATAGATCATTCCCTTTGAATTATTTGTATGAATGTTGTGGATATCCATATTCTAACTCACAACCAACAATGCATGGACTACCTCTTGAATTATCTCCATCTAAATCCAATGACAATCCACAGTCAAATAGTGGTAACTTGAAAATATTGTGACCTAAAAAATGGCATATTACAATAATTTATTATAGAAATAATTTTTCACATTTATCTTCTACATAATTGTAAATCACTTAACAATATCAGCTCAATGTTATGTCAAATAAACCTCCATAATAGTATTATAATTTCTCAATTATGAAGATGAGATAAGATAAAATTCAATTATGCAAGTATATAACATTTGGACAACCCAAACACTTCATATATATTTAGAATATGAAGTAGATGCACCTACCAATATCTTATCAGGGGTTGTTAGAAGTCGGGCTCTTCAAACTCTAGTGATGAAAACCATATGATAACATTAGCCAATATCTCACTCCATTAGATATCATCAAAAAGGTAGCATACACAATGGTTAGTCCTTTTTGGAGCATAAATTTGTATCCCACACTTGTACAAGATCAAATCCCTATATATTTTCTATTACAAGCACAATAGGTAGCATTAGGCTTTTAAAATGCCACAAAACCCTAACTTCTTCTCTTACCAGAGCTACATGATAAAAAAAAATATTTTCTCTTGTAGGTATAAGTCCTAGTATTCCTAGTCTCTTTAGGACAAAACCTTGAGCCTAGTATTCCCTTGGCATTCCTTTGAGAAGCCTAGTTGTTAGTTTCTTAGTTGATTCAATCCATAATTTGACCATTTTCTTGGTCACACACATTATTCCCCTCTTTCTATGCATGACATATATAAAATCATTTTATTTATGTGTAACCCTTCATAAATGCCAAAAGGAAAAATCAATGACTCATTAATGCACTCAAGTTTGTTTAGCTTGTGTAGTTGGTATACGTAAATTTTGTTAAACCAATCAATTATTAATAACATGTATTCAGTCTTCTATGATGTCCACTAAACTTATTGATTTTGATCAATAGAATGAGAGAGTTCACATGGAAACTAGATCTTAGAATGGATAACATTTTCCACCTACAAATAAATTTTTTGAGGTCACATTTCATGACACACCATAGAAAGTAATGTTAAAATTGGTATCATTGACAATCATTCTCCAATGAGAGGCCATATGGGCCACCTTGAGGCTAGCCAGGGATATTTGGAGAATCAACCAGTCTTGTGAGGTATTGACAAAAGCCAGGGGGAACGTACAACCTCTGTAAGTCAAACCAAAAGTCAGGATGAATGAGATTCTATGTGAGTCTAATGCAAAAGTTAGGGGGAAGGTACAACCTCTATGAGCATAGAAAGACTAGTGAAAAATTCAGGGGAAACATACAACCTCTATGAACCTAGTCAAACATTGTGAGCCATGGGAAAAATTCAAGGCATCTAGAAAAAGTTAGGTTGAATATAAAATTCCTATGAGCTAGAAACAAACGATATTCCTAATATTGAAAATGATATATATGTATTGATCTAGTGTGTTGGCACGTGTAACATTATCCACCATGAAGATAATTTCAAATTGCCTTGTAAAGAGTCAAGTTGAAACTGAAGTCTTAAGTCTAGTTCTATTTTAGAACTAAAGTGTAATGTTGAGTTGTAACTAAAGTCTTAAGTCTAGTTCTATTTTAGAACTAAAGTGTAATGTTGAGTTGTAACTGAAGTTTTAAGTCTAGTTCTATTTTAGAACTGAAGTGTAACGTTGAGTTGCAACTGAAGTCTTAAGTCTAGTTCTATTTTTGAACTAAAGTGTAATGTTGAGTTGTAACTAAGGTCTCAAGTCTAGTTCTATTTTTGAACTAAAGCATACCAGTCTCAAGTACAGTTCTATTTTCGAACTAAAGTATAATGTTGAGTTGTAACCAGTCTCAAGTATAGTTCTAAGTTTTAACTAAAGTATGAAGCTGAGTTATGATTAACTCATGCAAACAGGTTACTATTTTGAGCCTCGCCTCTTCTCCTCTTTAACCTATATAACAATAGGTCGACCCATCTCTTCAATACAGTTTTGATATGCAGGTTAAGGGTGAAGTAATAGAGGCACATATCAGTGGTAAAGAGGCAGCATACCAAAGCAACATATCAGTGTTGTATATCAACAATAGAGGCAACATATCAGAGGTGTATTTCAGCAAGGTCTTTTAGGTCTTTCTCAGGTCATAGTCATCTTGGAAAGCTCTTTAAGAGCATAAAATTCATGGTGGATATTTGTAAGATATCTTACATTATTAATGCAATAAAGGAATATTGTTTTTTGGGGTTTTTCTCCCTGTACAAGGTTTCCCCAGGGTATATGTGTTGTTTATGTACATGCCTACTTATCTTCATATTTATTTCTATTCAATTATGATTTGGTATTGTTGAAGTGTATTAAGATGGAATCAAAGTGTTGGAAAAAATAAAAGAATTAATCCTCATAAGAAATCAAGCTCATAATTTAACATGGTATCAAAGATTAGGGTGTGTTAAATACATTGAAGTGCAGCAGCATGTACACACATATCCAAGCTATCTTGATTAAGTTTCCAGTGTGAAGTCCATGGAATCCTCCATTCCAGATAACAAATATCTTGCAAGAGAATGATCTTGAACAGTATGTGACCACAGTGGTGGAGGAACCCATGAATAATGAAGGAAGAGAGGCCTTCAGAAAGAGTCAAGCAAAGGCCAAGTGAATCATCTTTGACTCAGTCAAAGATAGTATAATTCCTGCAATGACTTCGTTAATGACTGCCAAGGATTGTATGGATTCCTTGGTGAATCTGTATGAGAAACAAGATCCAAGTCAGAAGAGGACACTTAAGCACAAGTTTAAGTATTTGAAGATGGAGAAAGGTGAATCATTGGCATCTTTCTATTCCAGGATAGCCCAGATCAGAGATTAGATTTTGGTCACAGGGGTGACAGTGGACGATGATGATTTAGTGCAGGACATTTTTTATGGTCTTTCTTCTTCATGGGAGACCTTCTTATCCAGTGTAAGTGGGAGAGAGATTCAGACCACGTTTGAGAGGTTATGGCATGATTGCCTCCAAGAGGAGAGTCACACAGCTACTAGGAGCGAGCCAATGAAAGAAGAGCACCCAACTTTAGCATCTAGATTCAAGGGAAAGAAGAAAGGCACTTTCCATAATAGCTCTTAGTGGAATCCAAACACCAAAGGTACATTCAAAGGAAAGAATATTGATACATCTAAGATTAAATGATTTAGTTGTAATAAGTTGGGTCATTTTGCTAAATATTTTTGGTTTAGAAAGAAATATCCAGGGAAAGGAAAACATCATGCCTCAACCACTAAGGATGATGAATCCAAAAGAAATCAGAAAAGTCCTTCTAATGAGAAAGAAAATAGAAAATAATATTACTTGGTTTCTTCCTTATCTAGTTCAGTTTCCACGGGGTCGAAAACTTGGTTACTAGATAGTGGTGCATCAAAGCACATGACAGGGCACAAGGAGATCCTCTCAGATTTCGAGACAAAATCATTTGCAGAGAAGGTTGAGCTTGGGGATGGAAAATGTTACAAGATAGAGAGAGTAGGCTCTATCTCCATCAGATTGGAATCTAGGGCTAGACTTCATGTTGATGAAGTATTATATGTTCCAGGGCTCAAGAATAATCTACTATCAGTTGCAACCCTTGAGGACAAGGGATATTGGGTGATCTTCAAGGACATGAAGACACTACTATGGGATAAAGTTAGCCACTTAAGTACATCAAAACCCATTGGAACTCGCAGTGGAGGACTGTACGTCATGTCAGGACAGTCAGTTTAGCCATTGGCTCATGATGCGACTAACTCCAGCGAGTTGTGGCACATAAGACTTGGACATATTCATTACAAATATCTTCCAGATATAAAGAACATGGTATGTGGAATGCCCTCTATTTCTCTTAGTAAAAATGAAATTTGTAAGGGATGCATGCTAGGTAAAAATATAAAGAAATCATTTCCTAGTAGTGACAACAGAGCTCAAGGCATCTTAGATCTCATTCATTCTGATGTATGTGGTCTCATGTCATATCCTCACTTAGTGTTTGTTTGTATTATGTCATTTGTATTGATGATTACTCAAGAAAATGTTGGATATATTTTCTTAAAGCTAAAAGTGACACATTTGATAAATTCAAAGAGTATAAAGCCTTTATTGAAAAGAAAACAGGGAAACACATTAGAATCCTTAGAACATACAATGGAGGAGAGTTTGAATCTCTTCAGTTTGAGAATTTCTGCAAGTCAACAGGAATCAAGAGACAGTTGATCATGCCATATAACCCCCAACAAAATGGATTTTCTGAGAGGAAAAACAGGACAATTTGTGAGGCAATGAAAGGAATGATGTTTGACCAGGATCTGTCAAATTATTTATGGGCAGAATCTACCTCCACTGTCGTGTATATTCGGAATACGTTTCCACATACTATCTTGAAGGAAAAGACTCCTGAAGAGGTCTTTTCAGGGATCACACTTGAAGTAGGGCATCTAAGGATATTTGGGTGTCCTGTGTATACTCATGTCCCTAAGGAAAAGACGACAAAGATGGAACCCTCAAGCAAAAAAGGGGTTTTTGTGGGGTACAGTGAGAACCCCAAGGCTTATAGGATTTATGTACCTGGTTAGAGGAAAATAGAGGTAAGTATATATGTGACTTTCCATGAGGAAGCCACATTTAAGAAATCTAGAGAACTTCAACAGGAACTAGAAGCAGTTTAGTCAGCTTCACCCTCTTCTAAAAATGAAGAGTCGAGGGAGGAACTTCATGAAGGGAAAATTAATGAGACCCTAGAACCTGCGGAAGTGTTCAAAAGAACTCTTGAAGAACCTCCAATCAAAAGGAAGCCAGGATGGCTTAAAGAAATAGTGTAGGAAGATGAAAGGATAGTTTCTCCCATAGAAACTTTCAGGGAAAGGAAGATGCCTCATAGGCTATGTTGCACTGATGAGAAACATTAGTGATGTCGAACCTTCTTCATTTGAAGAAGTAGACAAATTACAAGTATGGAAGGATGACATGCTTGAGGAATACATGTATATTATAAAGTGTTAACGCTCTGTAAATTCCCAGAGGTTGTCCAAGTAGAAGAAATTTACAAAAGGTAACTTTATCCAACCACTTCGAAACTGGAATCTAGCCCTACCAGCTTCAGAGAGGGATCTCTCTGTATGATTTAGCTATGTTTTAACTTTGAGATATTAGGCTAGTTAAACAAAATAATATTGAATGGTTTGTTTTGTTTTTGTTAGGTTGGCTAAAAAGGTTTTTACGCCTCCGTTGGGCTATGGGCTCTGTATTATAAAGATTGAGGTCTAAACAGAAAATAAAATATTCTTTTCACAGGGAAAGATAATGCATTCATTGGATTCTTTAGCAATAAAGTGATGAATAGTTGAAAAGATGAGAATATCAATTAAAATAAAGAAGCATTTAAGAATTTCTTCACTATAATATTAGAAAGATAAACATTTAGATCTTTCAAATCTAGAAACAGGGTATACAAAGATAAATTCTGCAACATGCACTACTTTTAAAATATTAGATTAGAAAACAATATGATAACTGAGGGAGAAAAACATTTAACATAGAAAAGAAAACATCACCAATGAATAACACACGAGAATCCTGTGAAACGTCCCTTTGTATTACTGGAAGATATTTTGATAAAAATTACAGTCTTTCTAGATTACAGGGCGTAAAGATCAACCCTTGGTACTTCAAAGTTTCAAGTATTTATAATAAAAAATTACATACGATCCTGTCATTAAAGATCAGGACGTGGCAAATTCTAAATTTAGCTAACTAACTCAACAAGATACAAAAATTTAGGAACTGTTTGATGATGTGTTAAAATATTCATGCTGACTTCTGGGGTAAACCATTGGTGAGTCATCTGCACAACCTCGTCTGATTAGATAAATGACTGGGCTTGGAAACCTCATCTTCTACTCGATCAGATTGCATAAATCTTCCCATCGAAGGTGACTGGGAACAATGAATTTGAGTAGTCTTCGGTATACTTCATCCATCTCTGTATACTTGGAAAAAGTTGGTTTGACGATGAAAATGTACCGGATCTCATGTTGTATGCTAATGTCTGACTGTAAAGCTTCTAAGAATGCCTTGCCTATGATACTGCCTTGTATTCTTGAGAATTTTGAACTATTTTTGGCCACGGTGGCTAGTTTCTTTTTGTAATTAGAAAGTGTCATCAACTTGTCATTTATGACTCTTAAGCTAGGGAGGCCTTTCTTCTGCAGAGCTTCAATTTTGCTGAAAAATCTTTGCACTCCTATGTCCATAGTCTGGACTTTGTCCTCCAACTGTAGCATCAGTCCTCTTTTGGTCAGGACCCTCTTGACCTCGTGTATGGTCTCCGTCCTATCTTCAATTTTTAAATCCTCTAACTCTTCTCTAGTTTTTGAATTCAGGAATGTAATGATCTCAGTGGCTTCTGTGGGCATCTCTCCTAGTTCTCCTCTTATTTTCTCAATAGCATGCTTGCTTCTTTGCACTAGTTCGTTTTTCTCGAACATGATTTGTACCATAGGCCATATTTCATTTACAGACTTGGTGATATCCATCCAGACACTTTCCTTGACCTCAGCAAGTGTTTTGCCTGCCACTGTTTGCTTTTGAAGCTGTTGCAATTCCTGTTTGAGTTTGTCTGATGTTTGTTTCTCCTTGGAGTAGCTGGTTTGGTAAGAATACTTGAGTTCCTGAAGGTTCTCAACCTCCTTTTTAAGTCTGCTAATCTCTATCTCTTGCAAATTCATCTCTTCCATGGATTTTTCCAGTTCTACTATCTTCTCCAGAGCTGTCAGTGGAGTTGCTGAGGGAGTTTTTGCTAAGGGGATTCCCATTGTAGATGTTGTGCTTACTCCTGTGAGTGGAACTATGCTCAATGGAATGACTTCCATAGGCTTTGATTGTTCCTTCTCTTTCACTAACCTTTCCAGTTCTACTTCCATCTCTTTCAACTGTGCATTCTGCTCCATAATCAACCTGAGCATCTAATCCTTTTCCCCTTCAGTCTCAACTATCTTCGTTGCCTGTGCATCTTCCATTGGTGTCAGTTTCAACTGTTTCCTTAAATATGCTATATCAGCATTTTTCTTTTTTTAACATCTCCTCACTAGCTTTCATATTCGAGGGGTCATACCCGATCTTGAGGACCAATTCTTCCAACGTCTTAATTCTATTATCTTTTGCAAAGGATGATATCTTTTCTAATTTCAGCTGTGTCTGAACATTACTCAGACATATCTGTAATTTAGTAGCTGCAGTAGAAGCATTTGCCAACGTGGAGAAAACCATTTCTCCAGTTTGTTGTGTAGATCCATTTGATCAGCGAGATGCAGATCTCTAGTATGAAACTTGAATGTTTCTCTTTTGTAATCATTGATGTCTTTCGGGTCCGGCACCTGTGCCTGCAGAAAATCCATGTGCATTCTACCCTTCTCTATATCGAATGCAGACAATAGTCTATGTTGTGTCGTTGATGTCTATTTCCAAAACTGAGCATAAGTATTGTTGGTCAGCGTCTGATTTTTCTTTTTGATCAGGTCATACTTCTCAAAAACACTCAACTTTGGTCCTACATTGCTCGGTTGGTCGACTAGTGGAGTATTCGTGGGGTTCTTAGGAAAAATGGTAGACATGATTTTCTTGTTGCTTGTTCCCATAAGTGACTGATCATCTTTCATAGTTGCAGTGGATTGGATTTCCTTTTCACCAGTCGTGTCAGGTGTAAGACTGGTTTTTGGCCTTTTGGTGTGTAATTGGAAATCTTCAGTTGAGACTTTGGTGATGGAAGGTGAAGTATACTTCTTGGGTCTTTTCTCCTTGGGAACATGTGGTGTATTATTCTATCAGATGATGACCGAAGGGTCATACTATTCTATCTCAACCAGAGTGTTCGACTCCCATTCTATTTGATTTGTGAACTTCTCTATCTCAAGCTTGGGTGTATGAACATATGGGACATTTTTATTTTTAATCCTCGTCTCAGAAATTATCCCGCACGGATCATAGTGCCATTGAAACTAACATAAAACTTCATTTCTTTCAACAGTCTATCTGCTTCCTCCCTGGCACCTTGGCTATTGCAGATGAAAGACCTTATTTTCCCTTTAATTCTAAGTTGTTGTTTCTTTTTCAGAGACACAAAATGTATGTCATCGGAGTTAATCATTTGCCTTATGTACTCCAGGGAAAATATCATCATGGGAAGATACTTGGGCAATTTGTATGGAGCTAACTCACATCCATATACTCTAATCTTGGTGTGGTTTTGGTAAAGATACCAGTCTCTAGTTTTTGCAAGGTCTGAGAGGCATAAAATCCTCCTAATCTCCTCATATATTCTTGGTTCAGGTCTGCCACTAAGCATGCTCACCACTGGATGGTAGAACTACTCGATAAACTTTTTGAAACTGAACTCTGTTGAGATTTGTCTGAGTAGTGAAGTCCAAGTTGTTACCCCCTGCGGTGTCCCTTTCCTTATCCATTTTCTTCATTGAAAAGGAGAACCTATCCGCTTGAAAGAAAGTGAACATGTAGGCTAGTATTGAGGAATACCGGAACATGCCTTCTGAGGCAAAATTTGAGAATTGCTCGTGAATACTGTCCGCCAGCAAAGTGTTGTAGTCGAACTGAGTGGTGGGTCTTTCTTCTGTGGAGAAGATGACAAGAAAACCCAATATGGGTTCATCTACCCATTTGTCAGAAAAATAACCAAGCAGAGCACAGAGCGACAAAATGACTTAGTTTCCCTTCTCTGAGAACAGGGAGGAAGGGTACAGTGGATTTGTCTTGGGGAGCTGGGCGGCTTGAGGGAGGAAAAGCTGAAAAATCTGGGCTCTCTGAGGGAATGATATTTTTTTGTACAACTCCGTGATGACTTCGAGATTGAAAGGGGACGCGGATTCATCTTTGGGTATCTGCATCATCTGATCAATGGATTCTGGCGTAATGAAGAACAAAGTTTCTCCTGATAAAGATACTATGGCTCTCTAGTCAGGGAGGTAATGAGCCTGGCATTTGAGGGTGAATTTAGGGAAATGGTGAACCTGGGGGAAAAGATAAAGAGGAAGGTTGGACTCCCAGAGCCCAATTTCATCGCTCTGATCTAAGAAAGTCTCCTTGATCCATGACTACAAATTCGTGAATTCGAATTCACACCTGGTGTCTGTGATTAAATGATCTTTGTCAGCCAAATGGATCCTATCGATATCAACAAGAGGTGGGAGGAAAGGATTTTCCTTGGCTTCTTCTTTCTTGGATTTTGGTGCCATCACTGTGAAAATACCTGCAATTCAAAAATAATTTTAGTGGGGATGGTTGTGGTTTTGGACGGTTGACTGGAATGGAGGTAAGACAGGGATAATATCCTTGGTGCAAGGAAAAAGTAAGCAATGGGAGAATGAACAGAAAGAGTAGTTTCGAGCAAACGGATACCCATTGGGCGCGAGGGACAGATCATCAAGCTAACAGATAAGTTAGCCAGTAATAACTGGCCAATGGGTCTTTTGGAGCGTGAGATGGAAGGTAACAATGAATGACGAATACGATCGAGTGATGTGGCAGTTGTTGATTGGGAAGTGACCATGGTGAAGGGACTTGTAACGAGCGAATAGGGGGAATGGACTGACAGAGTTATGAGACATCACCCTCAGGGGAAAAGTGGAAAATGATGTCATGGGGTGACAGGGGGTATGTCAGAAAGTGGTAAGTGGTACGTTGCAAGAGTATGGAGTACCGGATTCCTTCCACGTAGAGAAGAGGGCCTGCCAAAAAATCAGTCCATTCCGGACCCCCCCCCCTCCATCGTTAAAAGAAGATCAGTCGAGGGGGTCTGAAAAATATCGTTAGCCATCCATCGGTGTGCCTGTCGTTGGACCGTAGATCTGAGCGC